>UYYA01000095.1:0-124670 GCA_900624975.1 Angiostrongylus costaricensis
AGCGGTGGGTTTTTCGAGAAGTTGTTGATTGTGTAATTACCGGAGAGTTCTTCGTCTTTTTGTAAGTGTTATTGAAGCGTTTGGCCTAGTAGATTGTATATCAGTATACCCTTCCAGGCTCTGAAGAAGGCGATACTGCCGAAACGTCAGCTAGCGTTGTATTGTATTGTGTTTTTATGGAAGTAAATGTATGCTGTTTAAAAACCTCGCGATTGCTGAGCAAGAAAACGACACATTCATATTCCAATGCCGAGGTTAAGAGAAAGTCGATCTTGGGAACTAATAATAACTCTTTCCATTATCCGTTTTCACCACATTTCTTCAAAGATTCCACATTGATGAATCATGATTTGTTGAAAAAACGGTGGTCGAAAATGAATGTGTGCTGCTTTTTAAGACTGTAACTATCGCAACTTGTCGTCGTGTTTATCCTTCCCGATCAGGAATGAATTTACCAGTGCATTGACATTCGTAACGATACTGGATGGTGGTCATGTTTCGTGAATATCTTCACCGCTTATGAAACTCGAATAGTATCCGATCAAGTTCAGGAATCTTTCCAGTTATATACGTTTAACAATATCTAATGGATGCTCTAATCGAGTTCAATAAGGCTACTACTACTAGCAGGGTTCTTCAGATCTCCTTGGTCTCCACAGGCGGAAACCAGTGCCTTCACCTTGAACATGCGAAGTCAAAAATGCATGCTTATATTTGAATCAGTGGTTTTCACAAAGACTTGTTTCGTTCGATCTCCAGCATAATTTTATTGATTGAGATGTTCTTGGCAGAACAGCACTATTTCCCTGTAGTCGTAAGAAAAATCGGTGGAAGGAAAATGAGTAGACGTTTATTACTGTTTTTTTGTACTGATTTGTTTCCTGCAGCGAGTGTGCTCGATTGGCTATTGAAGATATGGGCCATTATTTGTCGTCAAAAGAAGGGGAAGTGGCTGTGAGTGTAATTTTTTTGGTTAAGGTCCTCTAGCTATTCAATTTTAATACATATGAAACATTGCTGCATGAGAAAGAATCTAAAATGGAGGAAGTGCTGCGATTCAGATACTGGACGCGACGAATACCACCAGAGATAGGCGTCGGTTGATTGTCGACTATTGCAGGAATCCTATGTTCTACCCACCGTTTAGGGTTTTCTTCATAGAAAGTGTTTGCGAAGATGAACACATCGTCAACACGAATATCACCGTGAGATTTTTGCGGATGGGTTCTCTATCTTGCCCTATGTTTTGCTTTCTCCTCGGTCAATACCTCTTTTTAGGAGGTGAAAATCAACTCACCCGACTACAAGGATATTATGTCACATGAAGAGGCTACAGCGGACTTTCTGAGAAGGATCGAAAACTACAAGCTGCAGTACGAGCCGTTAGATGAACACTTGGACAGTGATCTCTCTTTTATAAAGGTAATCTCATGCTAGCATTCTTTTTAACAACCTCCATCTTCCTTAAACTTTACGCTATCGCAAAACTGCTCAAAATGAGGTGAATAATCAGGCCTATTTTCAAGATCCGTTCTCGAACCACAGTGCTTAGCAAGCAGAACAGTGTTCCTCTAATTTGCGGTGTAAGATAACCGGGGTTTCGAATCTTGACTTGCATAGGATGTCATCAATCGTGATTTAAAGCGACTTACAGACGATTCCACCTAGGTAGTTTAAGTGGGAGAATTTGCTCGAGTCCATTGCTATCTAATCGTCTCCTCTTTTGGAACAGAATAACCAGTGAAATATTTTCTCGTCTATCGCCGTAAAGGTACGTTTTCCTTGGACAGAAGATAACATTTATAAGTACCTCAGTACAATAAAACAAGATACATTCATTCTTTGATGAGGTTGATAATTATATTTATATTCGGCTAACGTTTCGACGTCTTCGTCTTCCTCAGAGCCGATGATCCGAGTCGATCGTCCACGCTTGTTATTCGTCTCCACGTGGCAGCTTCGCCTTTGTGTCGAGTCAGGTCTTCCTCAGCGGGTTTTCCGAACAACAAGCGTGGACTATCGACTCGGATCATCGGCTCTGTGGAAGACGAAGACGTCGAAACGTTAGCCGAAAATAAATATAATTATCAACCTCGTGTAAGCCCATCAAAGAAAGAATGCATATTAACTAGTCACACAGCTGTTCAAGGAAAGTCGGTTTCGAAATAAAGAAAAAAAGAAAAAAAAACAAGAATTCCGTCGTTTTCTTGTTCAGCAATCGCGAGGTTTTCAAACAGCATACATTTACTTCCATAGAGAAACACAATACAATACAACACTGGCTGACGTTTCGGCAGTATCGCCTTCTTCAGAGCCTGGAAGGATATACTGATATACAATCTACTAGGCCAAACGCTTCAATAACACTTACAAAAAGACGAAAAACTATGGAAATTAGGTGATCAACAGCTTCTCGAAAAACCCACCGCTTTTTACGTAACTTCCAATGAGGGAGTTTAGAACAGCTGATTATAGTCGCATGTGGTTGATAACTGGGCCACACCGCATCAGAAACTGATGAAAATATACAGGATCAGCTCGCGTATAACCTTTGGGCATTCATCCCTGCTAGTCATTGCAGGGTTTCTGTCATTTACCCAAAAAGCCTCAAGGTGTTTTCGCGCTGGTGTTTTAGTCTCCTGTGCAAGGGTATTGACTTTCACTTCAAAATCGTCTTCGCTATGCTTTTGTATCCTATGCGTGCCTAGTGGGGTGCTTCGCCTTAGTTTTCGTTTGCCATCTAGGTCTTCTTTTATACGGATACACAAAGGCCTGCTTGTTTCGCCAATATATTCATCTCTGCAATTATTACAAGAGATCAGGTATATCGTACCTGAACTCATGCAATCACCGTCCCTGCAGTAAGGGTAAATTATGCAATTTGTCGTTTCACATAGACGGTCATACAGGCAGTTACGAACTAATTGACGACGTAGAGCAGCCGGTGATATTTCAACTATCGCAACTGATTCCTCTAGACCTGCCCTTCTTAAGCATCGTTTAATAGCTACGCTTAATTCATCGCTTATAAAAGGCAGCATAAACAGGACTTTCTTCTGGCCGTGTTTCGCGTGGGCGCGTCGCTCTCCTTCAAAACTTGTCTCGTGGGGTTACTATTTCGTAGTCATTGGAGATGGCTATTTGTCGAGCCAAGTTGCGCGACTCTTCCTTTAGTTACCTGGTAGTGCACACAGAGGTGACTTTTCAAAACATGTTTCTCACAATCGCCCTCTTTGTGTGTGAAGGGTGGGAAGAAAGGAAATGGACAAGGATGTTCTTGTTACTTGGCTTTCGATACCACTTTGTAAGGTAACCGCTACTTGATAGGTTTATTTGAACGTCCAAAAAGTGAAGCCAGTTTTTTCTCGGTTTTTCCCGGATGAACTTTATGTACTCGGACTGCTCGTTCAATAATTCAAAGCATGTGCCCATCTCCTACTGCGTAGAGAAGACGATAAAACAATCATCTACATATCTGCAGTAGAGTAGGGGTCGGAGATCGAGAACGGGGGGCTTCTATCTTAGACATAAACACAATAGCAAGGCTTGGTGCCAATCGCTGTCCCATTGCCAACCCCCTCATTTGTGCGAAATATTTCCCCAGACGATCTGAAAATTGAGCAGTTTAGGCACTCCTTTAAGAGAGCCATTAGCTCCTGGATAGAGAAGCCATGCATATTTACTCTTCCTTCGTGTTCAAGAAGAAGTTCGAAGATGGCTTGCATTGAGGAGTCATTCGACACATTGGTGTACAGTGCGGTAACGTCGAAATAGTCCATCGCGTACGCGTTAATAGGAGACGAGTTACGTACACGTTCTAGGAACATTTGGGGTTTGTGAGGTGAGCTGAAATGTGGTTAAGCAACTGGGTAAGTATCAGGCTTAAAAACCAGGTTATTCTATCTGTTGGCCCGTCTACACAGCTGATGATCGGTCTAACCTTAGATGATGACGGATTGGCTAACGCATGATCATCAGGTGATACCAATTTATGTGTTTTAATAAGTAGGTATAGGACGGGACATGCTGGTCTATCGATTTTAAAGTGCGAAATAACCGATGATTTCAAACCCGCGGCCTTTGCCACACTGACCCATTGATTGTTTAGCTTTCGGTATTGACTTTTATATTCCTTTTCAGAGGATGGGCGATAGAGACTAGCATCACTAAGATGTTCCTCTGTTATCTCAACATCCAGCCGGCGAGGGATAACTACGAACTCTCCCTCCTTATCACTAACTGGCAATCTTATTGTTTTCGAGTTTATTAATTCTCTAATTTCCCGCTTGCCACATTTTTGTGCGGCTGTAAGGTTAGAGATAAACTTTCTATCGCTGTAGTGATCAAAGGTCTTGAGAACGCCGTCCGAAAACATGCGGAATTTTATGTCAACTCCATCGTTAGAGTCCTGCTGACTAAAAAACTTTTTGGGAAAGGAGATGGTGGTAGTGTCTTCGCCTCTTGATTTTTACCACTATTTGATGTTTCTTGCTTGGCCTGATAGCGGAGTCGATCTTGAAGCTCATAAAGGTTGCATGCTATCCTACGCAGGGTCGTTTTAGAAATGGGCTGTGATGGTGCAAAACTTGGGCCCAATTCTAATAGCGAGCGTGCACTCTCAGGTATTGTTATGCCCCCAATCACGGTGACCCTAGATTTTCTTGGTGCATTATCAACCCCATTTTGACTACTATCAAAAGCGTAAGGAAATCGTTTGCGGTTGTTTTTTGGAGCTGAGACGTGTGAATTACCCAAAAGATTTTCGAATTTTCGTTGTAGGGTTATTTGGCATTAGATCTAAAAAAATCGCATATCAATATTGACCAATATCAATATTGCTTAACCACATTCCAGCTCACCTCACAAACACCCAACTGTTCCTAGAACGTATACGTAACGCGTCTCCTATTAACGCGTACGCGATAGAGTATTTCGACGTTACCGCACTGTACACCAACGTATCGAATGACTCCGCAATGCAAGCCATCTTCGAACTTCTTCTTGAACATGAAGGAAGAATAAATATGCATGGCTTCTCCATCCAGCAGCTAATGGCTCTCTTAAAGGAGTGCCTAAACTGCTCGATTTTCAGATGGTTTGGGAAATATTTCGCACAAATAAGGGGATTGGCAATGTGACAGCGATTGGCCCCAAGCCTTGCCATTGTGTTTAAGTCCAAGATAGAAGCCCCCGTTTTCGATCTCCGGCCACTACTCTACTGCAGATATGTAGATGATTGCTTTGTCGTCTTCTCTACGCAGGAGGAGACGGATAAATGCTTTGAATTATTGAGCGAGCAGTCGGAGTACATAAAGTTCACCCGGGAAAAACCGAGAAAAAACTGGTTTCCGTTTTTGAACGTTCAAATAAACCTATCAAGCAGCGGTTAGCTGACAAAGTGGTACCGAAAGCCAAGTAGAAAGAACATTCTTGTTCATTTCCTTCCCACCCTTCACACACATTGAGGGCGATTGTGAGAAACATGTTTTGAACAGTCACCTCTGTGTGCACTACCAGGTAACTAAAGGAAGAGTCGCGCAACTTGGCTCGACAAATAGCCATCTCCAATGGCTACGAAATAGTAACCCCACGAGACAAGTTTAGAAGGAAAGCGGTGCGCCTCTGCGAAACACTTGGCCAGAAGAAAGTCCTGTTTATGCTGCCTTTTATAAGCGATGAATTAAGCGTAGCTATTAAACGATGCTTAAGAAGGGCAGGTCTAGAGGAATCAGTTGCGATTGTTGAAATATCACCGGCTGCTTTACGTCGTCAATTAGTTCGTAACCGCCTGTATGACCGTCTATGTGAAACGACAAATTGCATAATTTACCCTTACGGCAGGGACGGTGATTGCATGAATTCAGGTGCGATATACCTGATCTCTTGTAATAATTGCAGAGATGAATATATTGGCGAAACAGGCAGGCCTTTGTGTATCCGTATAAAAGAACACCTAGTTGGCAAACGAAAACTAAGACAAAGTACCCCACTAGGGACGCATAGGATACAAAAGCATGGCGGAGACGAATTTGAAGTAAAAGTCAATACCCTTGCACAGGAGACTAAAACATCAGCGCGAAAACTTTTTGAGGGTTTTGGATAAATGCCAAAAACCCTGCAATGAATAGCGGGGTTGAATGCCCAGAGGTCATACTCGAGTTGACCCTGCATGTTTTCATCAGTTTCTGATGCGGGGTGGTGCAGTTATCAACCACATGCGACTAAAATCAGCTGTTCTAAACTCCCTCATTGGAAGTCACGTAAAAAGCAGTGAATTTTTCGAAAAGCTGTTGATCGCCTAATTTCCAGTTTTTCGTCTTTTTCTAAGTGTTATTGAAGCGCTTGGCCTTGTAGATTGTGTATCAGGGTACACTTCCAGGCTCTGAAGAAGGCGATACTGCCGAAACGTCAGCTAGTGTTCTATTGTATTGTGTTTCTCTACGGAGGTAAATGTATGCTGTTCGGAAACCTCGCGATTGAATGACGCATTCATATTCTAATGCCGAGATTAATAGAAAGTCGATCCTGGGAACAAGAATTGCTTTGAAAGGTCCGGGAACTTACACTTGATGATCATTTCCATGATTAGATCAGCACTTAACACCGCTATTAAATCTCTGCCAGTGCGGGTAGAATTTGATGTCATTTGTCGGTTGACTTTAAAATTAAATTAATGTGAATCGTGCTCAGTTCGTGGCTGACATTAACACACTTTGTCTGCCATGCATTCTATACTGCACATGTATGGAGTAAAATGGACAAAGCGCATTGCATCCAATGCATATCTTTTTGGGTGGCTTATTCTACAACATAGTTTCGTTTTACCGCAGTTATTCTATTAAGGTAATGGCATGTGGGCCACAGTCATTTGGTTAGTGGTGGCTTTTGAAAATCTATGCGCTACCCTTAATAATATATAAAAATCTATTATCGGACGAAATCAAGGACCGCGAATTTGAGTTAATTCGAGTGATAGTCGACATTTATTTCATCCCAACTCCTACTACAAATCATGCTTATCGTATGAAATGGGGAGATATAAAAAATGCCAAAAAGGAGTCAAAGTTAGCTCTAAAATACCTCTAAATACTAACGGCAATATGTTTGCGTGTTGGTCCAAAATAACACCTATTACATAGTATCATACATTCCCTCCACAGCCTGAGCGATAGAGAAAAGTGTATCCTATAATTCTGTCATCTCGCCAATCTCCTAATTGCTCTACTTATCGGAAAATTAGCGCTCATTGTAAGAAAGCCAGAATGTCCTTAACTGACATGAAATTTAGGTGACCCACGCGACAGCTAGGCTGACTTGAGAGTCGGGTGTTGTCTTGCATTTCGAACAAGCTATCAAAGTTTAGCTTTTGTTGATTATCATTTGTAGCTCTGTGTAACCGCTACATACTAGAATTTTTAAAGCTAAAAATAGAATTGTAATTTTTTGAAGATGGCCACTGTACTTTACGTTAGCATTTAATGATCGGCTTCCTGAACGAGTAAAGGTAAATGAAGTTCAGGTGTTCAACGCCGGCAAGTCGTTCTATGTGCAGAATGTGAAAGGACACGTACAGAGCCGTGTGGTCTATTTCCTGATGAACATCCATCTTCTTCCACGTTCCATCTATTTGGCTCGGGTACAAATCAAATCTTATGCAACAAAAACTGTTTCGAGTACAATGTTGCTGAGATGTTTGCAGAACTCCGGGTAGCAGGTATCTGCGGTTGGGAGTGAACACGCCACGACCCTTTCAGGAGCAAACTCGTTCACCACAAAATCACGCATGTCCTTTGTTTCGCTCTTCTCTTAGCCGTGTTTCAGGCGGTAGCTTCAGCTTAACTACATTGAATACCGATTTCTGCTCACCTAATCAATCCCGTTAACAGGTGATTGCTTATGGTGATGATCGATAGAACTAGCTGAGCGGCGAAAAAACCGCATGGTGTGGTGGTGAACACGTTAGTTTTCAGAAAAGGTAATGGCGAGGGTTCGGTCCTCGTTGCAGACAACTGCAGAGCGGGGTTTTGCAAATATCTCAGCATCATTACACTTGTATTTGATGTATTTCACATCGCATACTGCCAAGAAAAGTAGAATGAACAGTAGATAAAAGGCGATTACGCAGTTTTGATTGTCAACATATGTCGTTTATATGCAAAACTTACTCAAAGTGATCGTAATATTTTCATGTAATTCAAACACAATCGTCTATTTCTCTTTACCAGCACGGCGAAAGTGAATACAATCGGATAGGTCGACTAGGAGGTGATAGCCCATTAAGCGAAAACGGTGTGAAATTTGCAGAACGCTTAAAAGACTATTTCATGGTGAGTCTTCTAAATACTTCCTAAAATTTTAAAAATTAAATATATATGTATCTATCAGAAATATCCTTGTCTTGTATATACCGCCATAAACTCCACTGTGTTTTCATCCTTTTTTATTTTTTATTTGGGTTACTTACTTGATACTTACTTGAACGGCCCATCCTCACTAGTTGTGCAGGCTCCAGCATAATCACTATATTTCAGAGATTTGCTGGTTAAGCCATTGTGGTTTCCTGGAATCCCGAGAACAGCCTGGCCAAAGTCGCACCCCTTGTGGATCAGAGGGAGATTTACCACCATGCTACTTTGATACCAGGACAGTGGCGGATCCTGGTATTGGTTTGCTCTTAGCTAGGCTTCCTGGTGGAGACGCCGGACTCCTTCTCTCCTTGGGAGACCCTGCCGGGGGGACGAATCTCTCCGATATACATCGCAGTCCGACACCCAGGAACATCTCCGAGCCACGTTGAGGCGGTAAACCGTTGGGAGGTCTTCACTTCAACTGTGCGGATCTCAGCTCTTCTCATATCCAAATCGTTTCCCCGCTTCCATTGTCCACGAAAGTATTTTTTCAAGCTCAGCGGTGACCCGCTTCTTACCCTTTTTACTAAGTCTAAGGTCATTTTAAGATGATCAATGCAATACACTTTTCTTTGCTTTAAGACGGTGGATGTCACTTTAAAATATGATAAAGTGCTCTTAATTTCCGTACTGTTGTAGTTGTTCACCGCCACAATCTGCTTATTGAATATTAAGATGTGTTGACTTTTCTCCATGGTTACCATATAAAGCAAATTATTTTATTTCTGACTGTTTCATATATAATTGCTTTCAAATTTTTCCAGTAATCGTCCGTCTTCTTTATTTCCACCAAAGAAAAAGCGGGTGTTGAGATAATTGGTCTTGGCTTTTTAAACAAATTATAATTATAGGGCTGACTATAACAATAAAAAACGATAAAGCTCTCGGCGTTTATCAATCCCTGAGAATGCCATGCATTCGACTTCATTAAGCATGGTTTGGAGGTAATTGAATGCATATCTGGCCTTTACAATCACTCGCGGTGGTCTACCGATGTTTCGAACCAGTACTGCCATCCTCCCAGACAAGTCTGGTACCAATTTGTCGACCCCGGAGGGATGGAAGGCTTGGTAGGCCATGGGCGCGGGAATCGATTCCACGTGTGTGTCGCAATTGCGCCTCCAACCACTGCTCCACACGCCCCTTTTGCTACTGCGCCGCACGTGAACGTAACAATATTGTATATAAAATAAGAGTCATAAGCGGAAAATCGGTGCCTGGTGCTCTAACTCATGCTTCTGTGCTCAAATAACCTCTAGTATCCGCAGTGATGACATAACATGAGAATATCCTCACCACCGCGGCGTTTAGCTCAGTGAATGATTTTCAATTATTCACAAATTATGTGCTTGTTTTAAGCTATGGAATCTAGTTTTTATTTCACTATTATTCTCCTCAACGATTTTTTAGCCATCTGCTAGTAGAATCTTTCTAGGGCGAATGCGCCAACAAGTTTTGTGTTTGGTCGTCTCAACGAATTCGAGCCGTTCAAACGGCAGCATCTCTACAAGAGTGTAGTACTCACATCGAGTACTGGAAAGTTTTGGATGACATCGATGTAGTCAGTGTTCTTATTCATCAACTTAGTAATTTTTATGATATTCCTAGACTTTTTCACTTTTCTTCAACTTACGTCATAATTCTCAGCACTTTTTTGGTCTGATAAGTGTGTAATATTAAATAACAACGCGGGTGTTCATCCACTATATACAACAACAGTTTGAACATAATTCCCGTGATCCGTGAACATTGCTGTTTGTCACACCATGGCACTCTTCGAGTGCCGCACAATCCCATTTTAGGTAAAATATCTGCAAAATGCAACCACAGTGACGCTGAGATATTTGAAAACTCCGGACCACAGGTGCTTGCGATGGGGAACGAAAGCGCTATTACTCTTTCTGTGCGCTAACGCGTTCACCACTGCAGCATGCCGGTCCATCGTTTGGCCTGTCCTTCAGCTATCTATCTATCTATCTAGTTATATCTGAAATAATATTTCAATGGATTAAAAAACTCGAAACTTTTTAAATGCATCCAACCAAAAACATGTTTATCAGTTTGCAACTCGATAACGATTAAGCTTTCATTCTTTGTATTGCAATAGTTATTTGAACGTCCTTAACTCTCGATGTGTGTTTTCTTTCTCAAAGCCCTTGATAGTGCTCTTTTAGCTCGCAGCTAATTAAGTGGGTGAGTATTTTCTAAAAACATTTCAGTGGCTTCAAAATGGCATTTCCAGCTGAACGCGAACAGCTGCAAGAGATGGCTAGCGCCCATGTTCTTCTTTACAGATGATGTTGCACTATCCATCGTTTACTAACCGCATAGAATGACAGATTATTACCAATTTTATGTTATATGATTGGTGAACTACTATATTTAATTCACTAGCAGTCTTTAGTTTTGACGTTGGAATAAATCATTCGCTTCTGGGCAGGCGGGGTCAGGTGCGGCAGGTAGGGTGGTGCTCTAGAATATATCACAAGAAGTCGACCATGCTCACTAGAGCCCTCTGTACAATCAGGCAACTAACAAATGTTTACCTAAACTTTTACTTGAACTTCTGAATAAATTGGTCGCTGATTAAAGATTTCGACCATCACCATGGGATCTCTGAGACAAATTGTCCCAAAATTATCGCATTCCACTCATGTCACATTAACTACTTTTTTCTCTTGATTTTGTCTTTTATATCAGATAACTGTTAATCTTACAGGGTATCTGTGAAGGCTTGACGTACGACGATTTCCAGACACGATATCCAAAGCAGTTCGCTGAACGTGAAAATGACAAATACCACTTCCGGTATCCAAGTGGAGAGGTTGAACACGATCTTTTTGCTATTATTCAGTTATGATTACTTTTTTACTCATATTCTATTCTCAAATTTGGAAACATTCGAAAGCACATGCTATCTCCAAGCCTATCAAATCTATAAGCTCATTCTTGAAATGCTATTTTTAGAGCTACGAAGACTTGGTGTCACGGCTTGAGCCCGTGATTATGGAACTGGAAAGACAGTCAAATATTCTTGTCATTTCTCACCAGGTTTGTTCATATCTTTCCACCAGGTTTTTCATTGAGTAGTGTTCTAAGCGTTTTGGCATTTTTTCATTTCTTCTCATTTACAAAGGAAGAAGGTTATGGTTGTACCAAAATTTTTGAAAAATGGTAAACTATTCCTTGGAAGCTTCCTTCCATTTTTCTCCCATGAGACTTGAGAACCAAATTTTAAGAAAATCTCTTTTTTTTTGATAATTTTATTTTTTCTCTATTCAAAGTAACCTTTCACGGAGTTTCTCTATCTCAGCCGAATGGAGAAAACGTAAATATAAATAAAGCAAGTTATCCCTTAAACTAACGAGAAGTTAGGGCTAATTGTTAACATAAACTGCTCCTTGATAACATTAACTCAAAATCGTAGGACATTTCTGGCTACGGTTCTTTTGTTTACTTTTAATTTTTTTTGTTTATTTTCCTAACTTTTTAATTCTAGCCAGACTCTATTATTTTTCTCACAAATCAGCTTGGTCCATGCCATCACATATATGTTCTTTGCCTTATTCGGGTAAGGATAAGTAAGTAAAGTGCTAGTCTTACGTCGAAGTTGCTGAGTAGTCCTCTTCGATTGAGCCATGTGAAGAGCTGCACATTGTATCGGCAAGGTCGTCACGAAGATAGTCGGCCACCATTTTGGTAGTCTTCCGGTTAAGAGGAAACCATTAATTAACGGCTCCTACGAGGTGCTCGTTATTTATGTCTAGACGACTTGATTCTTGACATTCATATACGATCGGTGTCTGTGTAGCGCAGTGGTCGGAGATGCCCTACAATACGCATTGGCTCGATACCCACGCCGCAAGCTCACCAAGACTTCCATCCCTCCGGAGTTGGCAGATTGGTACCAGACATGTATGAGAGGATGGCAACAATGGCTCGATACATCGATAGGCCACCATGAGTCATGAATCATATAGGCCAAATATGCATTCATTCACCTCGAACGATGGTTAATGAGGTCGAATGCATGGTGCATCCCTCATTGATTGATCATTACAAAAAGGGCGACCCATTTTATTTATCCATGAACGACCAGATTGCTTGCACCTCCTTTTGTTTTTTTGACACGGATGTCATCAAAAAAGAAGGACAACTTCAAAAAAATGTGCTCAAATTTTGGTGATTTCTGCACTTTCATTAAGTTCCCAATACTCGCATCAGTTGCTTGAGCATCCAGTTCTTCAGCTCTGGAGCTAAGATAGTCATCGACTTACCATAAGTGGAGAGCTCTACTATAGGGAGACAATCCCTCCTGGAGCATGAGTTGATTCACAGCACCAAAACAACTTCCCCTAAAGGTATTTTTTTCTCAAAATCAGTTGATGACCAATCCTTCCGCATACGCTAACCAGCGTTCTTTTCGGATTACGAACGTTTCGAACGATGTCACGAGCGAAGTGGAGGTGCTATAAGGGCCAGCCAACCTACCTTACCTTCACCTTCGCACCGATGTTGAACTATATTCTTTTAGCGTTCTGAAGAACGAAAGTGTACAATAGCGTAATTTGAATAATTTTTTACTTTTGCCTAAACCACGTCCTATCTACACTGTGCTAACTGTTATTAAATGATTAAACTAAAATTATATAGGGACATTTTTGTCGCAATATCCATGTTATCCTAAAAGATTATGCTACTTCAGACGGTATTGCGATGTATCCTTGCGTATTTCACCAATAAGAGTCCAGATGAATTACCGTATCTCGATGTTCCACTGCATACCGTAATCAAGCTGACGCCAAAAGCCTACTCATGTGCTGTGGAAATGTTTAAGTTTGACGTCGAAGCCGTGAACACCTATCATGACAAGCCAGAGAAAACTGTATGTTAAAGAAACGAGTTTTATAAGAAATTATTATATAAACAGAAAGATGTTGTCACGTTATATGGTAAATGATGATGGATGGAAACAGAAACTCTAAAACGCTAACAAATTTTAGTTGAAGAATCTGGAAGTCATTGGGTTTTGTCATTCACTATGGTAAGTTTGCTTAATGCAAAATGTGCATCTTCAAGTATGTATCCATATTCATGTGTGCCTATGTACAAGTGAATATAAGGATATGCGCGTCTCTGTGGGTGTGTGCGTGTGTGTGTGTGTGTGTGTGTGTGTGTGTGTGTGTGTGTGTGTGTGTTTGCATATATGCATATCAAAGTGCGAATTGATGGTAGAATTTCAGTTAGTTTTAGTTATAATGAACTATGCAACATATTTGCATTGGTAAATTCCAGAAATCGTCTAGCGCCAGCTCACTTCCTAAAAGAAGTAGTAGCTCATTGTTGCTTATGAAAACCATTGTTTCTTAAATATCGATTCATTTGAACATGATTTGCGGCTGGAGTCATGAAATTGAAGAAGTCGCGAACAGCTCTGTCCAGAATCTGTTTCTTTCACATTTTTACATGTTTATACAGTATTTTCTTTCCATTTTTCACTATGAATCTTTTGTTCTGTGCTCCACATTTATTCTCTGATACTCCTCTCGTCAATGATTTCTATTCCAGTCTACTTAATTACGTCTTTTCTTTCTCTAACTCAGTCTCAGCAAACGTAAACGATGAAGCTGTGTTCATTCAGTTCTCTTGAGTTCTTGTTGCTGTTATTATTGTTGTTACTATATTACGGTAACCGTATCCAGCTGGACATATCTTGTCAGAGAGTCTAAGAACTAATATTATTCGTTAGTTTATCAGCTTGGGTAATTTTAGACCAGAACTGCTTCCATGTGAAAAGGATATGTTTTTTCTGTGGTGTTTTGATTCTTAGAGAGAATCTTATTCTGAGAATCCAGCACCGACCTATATCTTCTTTCCTTCGTTTTTTTTGTGAATTCGTAACATGGCGATCATCTAACGCTTTCCTATTCACTCATACTTAGCTGATACTATAGTAAAGTGCTGTTTTTTTCTTGAATATCCATTTGCATTCTGTTTTCTGGAAGCTTCTGGATGATGTTTATTTTTTAAAAAAGCCAGCGGAAACGATTTGAAGAGTTGTCGAATGGCCGTTCTCTTATTCAAAGTTTGGCTGACAATTGCAAGAATTTACAGAAGTAAAACATCAAGTATGACAGGAAGCCGATGCCTTGGGAAATAAGTTCACTCCAAAATCAGTTTCGACGCCGTGAATTACACCTGGCGTCTTGTAGAAAATGTCATAGTGATATCTAGCAGGCAATATAAACCGGCTATCAAATCACCTTGATATACATCAGTGTGGTCATGAAGTTGATTGATCCATTCGATTCGTGCTCCATCGATCCATCCAGTTTCGGGAAACAGTTGAGTCGAAAAGAAACCTATTTTTTCGGTTCGGGTTTATTTACAAAGTGAGGTCAACTTAGATCTCACTGAGACTCTACAAGCTCAACAGAGTGCTTTCATGGCAAAAACTATGAATAGAACTATTCTTAGTCGGTCATTCTTTCACTAGTTTATGAGGTGACCAAAAAGTTGTCCATATTTTTTGTGTGATTTTCACAAAGAATAGTTTTCTACGAAAACTTTCTCCCAAAACATCTGCTTTATTGATTTCTTCGCAACGTACGAGGATCATGTTCGTGTAATGTTGTGAGTACGTTTGATTTTACTGGATAAGAACTATTGTCAATAAAGAAAATTTATGGTGAAGGAACGGTTCTCAGTTGTCCTCGACAAATCATTTCCACCATCTTTTTTTTCTTTCCATATTCTCCACCTTTTTTGATCATCGGATGTTCCAAAGGAACTATTTTGTCCATATACCAGCCTTCCGGGCTTTCCCATGATATCGGCTTGATTGATGGACACCAAAGGCATCATACCGCTTGCCCAGTTTTCGTAAACAAGTTTAAACCCCTTCGTTTAGACGTCCTAGTTGAACGTAAATTGGGTCATGAAGTCACTATCGTCTGATCGGCCTTTCGATATAACATTCCACAATGATAGCCAGAAAGCGCTGCCTCAAAATTTAGCTACGGTGGGCCCAGGTATCCGATTTCTACCCTAAAGCTGAAGATTCGACACAAAACTCTTACCGTATGAAGAGCTAAGTGGGTAGTGAGCAGCAAAGACGAATGTGACCAGTGGTCAGCGGTGCACCGCAATTCATGCTTGGCCGTTGGTTCCACCGCGTACGCAGACTAACAATGCCCTGATGCCTTCGGCTTCAACAAATTGGTATTGTACTTGTGTAAAAAGATGAAATCACTGAATTGGTACATCGCTAGAACCACTCAATCAGCTCTACGACGGTAAATGTAATCGAATGGCTTACCATGAATTGATTAACGACGAAGACTTAATTATTTACCCTTCTTCCGTTATACGTATTACTTCTATCCACCTAACCCATATTTTTCACTATTTCGAAGGACTGCCGAGCTCTATTGCAGTTAAAATTGTTCTTCTTGTCCCTTGCTTGTTCATCGCTGAATGTCGATGGTGGCAAAACTCCTTTCAAAGAAGTATCATATTTAACGATAACATGGGAACATGGAAACGTATCTTACTGAGCGGAAATCAAACGGGTCGGTGGTGCTGGCAAGAAAATATCAACGTTTCTTCCTTCTACAGCACCATATACAGAATAGAATCTTTCATTATTATGCAAAATAACAAAGTAAAATCGATAGAATATCGATTGGAAAAATCGTAGTCGCTCAAATTTTTCGAGCAAACAAGGAAAAACATGTATATGTGGCCCGGATAACGAAAAAAATAGGTGTTGCGAAGGGCAAGCACAGGAGTTAGTGATAAAAAAATTATAAATATAAACCGTAGCATTACAAAATCAGCTGTTGTTGGCAGAATCAAGGAAGCCAAGGCACAAATATGAAGTTAGAAGGGCCGAAACAGAGTACGACTACGGCTAGTAGTTTTTTGAGAGCGGAAAAATTCAGATGTAACAAACGATATGCGATATGTCAGTTAGTGTAAGATGGACAGAAAAAAGCCTATGTACAATCAATATCATGAAGTAAAAGAAAAAGACGGCAGTAAAGTAAAGAGAAGATGCAGAAAAGGAGAAGAAGATGGTGAATGGCACCTCCACTGAGAAACCAATGTTAGACGTGAAACTATGGCTAAGCTACTGATCTGGCGATACTCCACGTTCGTATCTCGCTTTGTTGAGATTTGCAAGACGTTCTCTGGCATGAACGAGTTCTTTCTCCTTACGTAAAACCTGTTCTTGTGCATCCATCACCTGGAATAAACAAGACAGATTATCAATACGACGAAACGGGGATATTCAATATATTATTCAACTACATTCATATGTTCATATAATATTTTATATACTCGATATTCAACTCACTCTGCCTACCAGGGCGCGTGTGACGCAGCGGTTGGAGACGCCACTACGACATACACGTGGAATCGATCCCCGCGCCCATGACCCACCAAGTCTTCCATCCCTCCGGGGTAGGGAGGATAGCACCACTAATTCGATACATCGGTAGGCCACCGCGAGTCATTGTAAAGGCCAGATATGAATTCAATCACCACCAACGATACTTAACGAAGTGGAATGCACGGCTTATTCTTCAGGGATTGATCAACGCCGAGAGCTTTATTCTTTTCTATGCCTACCAGCTATTACCGTAACCATCACTATAACCTACCTCTGTTTTCTATGTCATTTATCACGAAGAAAAAAGTAGTAAAAACAGCGCGAAAACTCCCCTTCTGTAAATCTAGGTTTGTCACCTACAAAACTACTTCACGTATTCCTCAAGACTTAACGAAACATAGCCCCACAAAGTTCAGTCAAATTATCGTTTTTCACGAGTCAATGGAATCAAATCAACAATGGACTCAATTTACGTCATCGACAATGAAGGGAGGCAAAGGAGCCCATGTATTGGAGACCAACTTTTATTTAATGAATAATCAATGTTTGTTTTTCCATTGATAAACTAAGACGCAGTGGTATGAAAATTTTACTCGGGTAACGTTTCGGCCCCTTTACCTTCTTCTGAAGAACGTCGTGTCGGCTTATTAATGGAAAAAAATCGATCACTGTTTAATTGCTTAAATTCAAAAACACTCTCAATTCATTAAATGAAAAGAGAATCATGTATAGGTGAAAATGTTATTGCACAAACCTGCGCGATGCCGCTGACCAGGCGATCAGAGATGATAATGTTCCGCTCGTCCTCTACCACACTCTGTCTAGCAGAACTGACTAAACGTTCTGTGGCAGTCTGTAAACAAAACGACACCTGACCACTAACAATAGAGAAGAGATATTTGCAAACACTAAAAGCTAATCTTATTACATACCATAGGAAAGTACAAGAGTCACTAAACTACCCAAGCAAGTGCGCCGGACAAACTACGCCCCAATTAATGAATGAAACAAGCCATAATACTATTCACTCTTCTTTTCCTTTAGAAAAATTTCTAAACGTTAGTCTACATGACAAGAATAGTGTGAATCCCTGCAACGATCTGTAGATCACAGCAAAAACCAAAGAATTTTTCAATGATATATAGCTCCACATTAAATCAAACAAAAAAATGCTACCGTAGTAAAAACTACCTTAACAGCGTGTCCGGCAGCTTGTAGTCTTCTCCTGGCCTGACTATCCATGTCGGCTTTCACGTTACAGGCCACTAGTAGTTGAGCGGTTGACGCAGCCACCTTAAGTAATTTTTTTATGACATCAACACAATTCAAAAGAGAAACTGCAGAAAGAAACAAAAATCCTTCAGAAACACACCTGTTTGGCAGCAGAGATCAACTTCTCCTCACTAGCTTGACCCTGTACGAGGGCATTCGCTGCTTCACAAAGCTGATGAACTGCGGCAACGACAAATCGCGCTGCACTTATCAAACCCTGAATGGTTAAACTTACGATGATGAGGAAAATTAAAATCAAAGGAAAAAAAGAGCTTAACAGCCACCTCAGACCACTGATAATCTTCGCTGTGCTGCTGTGGGTGGTCTAGACGACCTAAAATCACGGCGAACTTAATTCTCTGTGACTACTTTTACTCACAAAGTTAGGTGAAATAGTACTTAAGGACAGAATGTGAAGGTTATGAGCGCATAAAGAACGCAGATTCTTAAAAACTACACTCAGTTAACCGGTCAAATTTTGTGAATGCCGCCTAAGGAGTACAAGTAGGACCGATTTCTAGTCGAAATAAAAATTCTGACGGTATTGTGACTTCATTAAAATCCCACTTTTCCCATCTCTTCCAACGAAAGAGTAATGGTAAGCTATGTATCCTTACAAATAACTCGTTCACTACGCCGGCAATCAATATTTATCGTTCTCGTTATCCACTATGCATTTATTTCACGGGTAAAATTCCCCGTGTAGGTCAACCGTTATTTAATAAATTCCTCATTTACGAACTATAAATTACTGCTTGTCCATGTTCAGCAAAAAAAAAGAAAAAGGTGTAGCACTAGGTCTCAGTTTACCTTGAGCCACAAGTTCTCGTTGGGCCGACGATGCAGCTTTAACCAGCGTTTGTACGGCAGCTGTGATTGACTTCGCAGCGCTCAGAATTTGTTCATCAAATGCTAAATTCCCATCGGTTTTCTGAAAATTTATGTACATTGGTCGTTGTGGCGAAAAGAGGAAAACAGAACATTATGAAAGCGGAAAAGAGAAGAAGGTTAAAGGCCAGTGCGGAAGGTACACCCGATCTTCGATATGTCTAATAGTTCTGGTTGTCAATGAACCCAAGAATACCAGACATATCAGAGCTAAGGCGACCAAAGGTGGATGGTAGGTAAGGTTATGCATGGACAAAAGATGGAAAGAGAAAAATTGCGGAAGGAAGCTTCATATGCTAGAAATAAAAAGATACGTCGAAGAGGAAAATAACAGGATATTCTGATCGGACGAACCGGCTGTACTCGCGGACGAAGTTCTGCCAATTTTACAGCGGCAGCCTCAATTGAACTTGCTGCTCCCATCAATTCATTCTCGGCAATAACAGTTGGATCAGAGTGATCAGCCCATGTGTCACCCTGTAGAAGTGTAAACTGATTCACGATATAATTAAATAGCATTTAATATAGATTATCTCTTCTTAACCAAGACCAAGAGTCATATTGTCAACTTCTTCATGAACAATGCCACCACCTTCAATAACTCGCTGCATCCGATAAGATCTCTCACTGCTCGTGCAACTCCTCTTGAAGCATCGAGTAGCAACTGACGCGAAGACTGATCCGCGTTTCGAGCCAGTACTGTGTGCAATGCGACAAGCAAACCTCGCACCTGAATAGACGAGATATAACTGGGATAAGAACGCGCAGACGGATCGGATCGATTAGTTGAACAGCCCACTCCGATAATACTCCTCCTCACCTGAGTTGCCACATCACGACCTGAATCTAGTGTTCTATATCTGGATTCAGGCGAATCGGCATCAGCAGCAGCTGCTCGCGATACCATGAGCAGTTCACTGACAGCCGCTCGTGCCATATTCGCAGCAGCTATCACATCGCTCTGTTGTAGAGTCTGCGCAGCACCGGCCAGACGAGTTGTAGCGTCGGTGACGCGCTTTGTGGCACGGGCTAAGTGCTCTGGTGTAGCACCTATTGGGCCCGATGTGCCTTCGCCAGTTTCATGGTCATATGTCTGGAAAAAGATCACTATAGATTCCTAGTTTAGCCATGTAGGGAATAATTCCACCGTATTCATATTAATATTTTCAAAATGTAGCAACAATGTATTAAAATACTCTAATGAACCTTGATTTCGATTCCTATGGCGTCTATAGCTGCCTCTAACGCCCTTGTGCCTTGCTGAGTCTTGTCCTCTACAGTCTTAACGATCTTTAGCAATGATGTCACATTTGACACCATGGTCTGAAATTTCGAAATGATTTTAAGAAATCCAAACAGCGACAGATTGAATGAATGTCTTCCATTATCATGTCTATTCATTCAATAGCGTCTAGTCCTTGATCCTCCTCCTTTTGCTCTAGTGCTATTCCAACCCATTACGCCAGACTTAGAAAGAATCAAATTCCATTGTACTAAATGACTTAATGAATCATCAATGCACCATTGCTTTCTTGTATTCCATGTTTTAAAACGCTTCAAGTTTTTTTGAAACACAGCATTAAGTTTAGTGACAAACGACGCTTCATGATCCGGCAAATCTTCAGAATTTGACAAGCCATCAAAGATGAACTTGCCTTAGCCGCCTCCTTCAGATGGCCCATAGCTGGATCGTGAAGCGAACGTCCCGAAGCGTTTTTCGTTGCTTGAATTAACGCCGACAACGACGCCGCCACGTCACGAACAGCGTGTATCACAAGCACCTGAGATAATCAACACAATCTCACCGGTCGCACTCAGAGATATACTCTCCGGGTTAACCGCGTACCTGGGCCTCAGAGTTCGAACTCGGAAGACTGCCGGCACCGTTTTTGACCGCATCGGATAGATTGATAATGGTTCGCACAGCATTCTGCGCTGCAACTGCCAGCTGTTCCTGGTTCGATGCTGCCCCAGCAACTAGGGCTTTGGTGTCCTCAACGAGCGCTTTTGCCGTCTTAATGATCGCTACTCTAAACAGCCTCGATTTGATAATGTTCAAAGAATGATAAAAGGTCAAAGGGCGTTAGTAGAAACCAATTGTAAGAAGAATCTTCTTCACCTGTGCTCGTTGAAATCACGCTGTTCGCCAGTAAAGTTCAAACTTCCACTTGTAGCAAATAATATAGTCGTGTCTAGATCGCCTATGATTCCGGATACGGTATTCGCCGCATTTATGCAGGCTTGTGTGCCTTTAGAGCCTTCGTGAAGTGACGCCAATACTTCATTCACACGTTCCACGACAACACGAGTACTATCGGTTAGCTCACGATGTGTGCGCTAAAAACAATGACAATAAGCACATTTGACGGAAGGATGTGTTTCGCGTTGATCGATCCCGAGAGATCCCCATGCATTCGATTTCATCAAGCATCGTTAGAGATTAGTGAGTGCACATCTAACCTACAGAGTATCTGTGGAGGCGTACTGATCAATTAAGTCAGTGGTGCCATCTTCCCAAATAAGTCTGAGAGGAAACTGCACCGACCACGGAAGGTGTAAAGTTTGGTGAGCCCTGGGTGGGTGAATCGAACCGATGACCACGTGTGCATTACAACACTCCTCTAACCACTGCGTAACACGCGCTTCCATTTCCACAGAAAGCGACGATAATAAATCAATTGACCTGATCCGTTGGATGAGCTCTGCGCTGTCCGGCCACTTTCACAGCGTCTATACATGAAGTACCAAGTTTCTGCACTGACACTTTGAGCTTTTGAGCTAAACTAGGTGATGGAAGCATAGAAACCGCCTGAAAATGTATGTATAGCGTAAATACTGCATAAGGCGTGCATTTCCTTACCTGTCTAGCCTCCTCAGCCAGTAGTCGATACTTTTCACTTAAGGTAAGCGCCATATTACCAAGTGATTGTGGTTCTGCATACGGCATATCGGTTGCGCATCGTCTGAAATATAGTAAGTGATGGATGAGAGAAGACAATTTATGTTGAGAGAGAATATTAGGGATTTAAGATGCTAGACACAAAACCAGTTTACGGCGGGTTAATCATAGCCGTAAAAATCAGTTATTCAGTTGACCTACGCCTCATTTTCCATTAGAAAAATTGGAATTATCATCGGAACCTGATATCTTCAAGATACGTATTAATTTTAGTTTGTGCATCAGCAAATGATGCCCCATGAGTAGCGGTCTGCAGAGTATCGGTACCGGCGATTGAATGTGAGATCGTCTCCACCATGCCTTGGATAACTCCTGCAATAACTTCAGACATGTTAAAACACCGATTAGATTCAATTGATTGTCGCCATGTGTATCGATTTCACAGTCTAAGATGTCTCTTTGAAAGATGGTTTTCCAAATGATTAAAAAAACGCAATGTTCAACCTTTGTTCTATTCCAAATATATTTTCATGACACGCTGATTGGTTTGATTGTTATTTGCCCAACGACTAAAACATGTATGCTCCCAGTCAGATTCGAGAAAATCGCATACTCACCCTGCTCGCTACTAATAGCGCTTACAGTACTCCTCATATCGTCGAGTGCGTCCTTTAGTTGTACTGCAGCTTCGTCAACGCGTGAATGCGCTTCGACTGCCTAGAATTAACGGGACTAAAGTAGTTATGAGGATCTGTTACGTTGCTGTTACACTACCTTCGGATTCCCAGCAGCATCTCGACAAGCGTACATCATTTGAAGTTCAGCTTCAACAACAGTACGACATTTATCGAACAATTCGGCTTGCTGACGACTGTCTCGTGCAATCGCTGCTGCTTCACACGCGGACACTGCTAGCGGTTGAACAGTCTCCCAGTGCGCTTCCACACAATGCGGTAACGCTTCACCCTACAAAAAAAGAAGAGTTTAAAAAAGCACTAAAGAATCACACCAGAATAGAAATAACAAGTATATCACCCTAGAAATGGCTGCTGTTCGCAACTCATCCACTTTTTCCGCAAGGCTCTGTGACGCGCAAAGAATTGACTGATGAATTAGCTTCTCAGCAGCCGATGAGGACACTTCACCCTGAGCTCCACTCATGTCGAGTGAGCTGCGCTCTACATCGACGATAAGCTGGAATACGAAATCAATATAAGGCTTTACTTTTGGATTAAAACATATTCTTAAAAGGCTGTTCAATAAAAACTGGAAACAGTTACAGTTCAATAACCTAAGCCAATATAGGGATATCCGAAATAGTAGTTCAAATCCATGTTTACCAGAAATGGAATAATGATTATATTCGGGAAAGAAGCAAAATTTATTTAATCCACGTTGTCTATTAAAAAGTCTGAGCGCGAATGGATAATTAGCACATGGTATTTCAAAGACAATGGACAGAGCAGACCATTGTGAATCGGAACAACTAAGAAGAAGTTTTAGGCACAAACGAGAAAAAATCCGATATCACTCAGTGACTGGTGGATTCTATTGAGAACCAGCGGTTGATGTTGAATGCGATTACAAATGACAGTGAACTATCAAATAATGCTCACCTGTTCCAGTTGTCGGATACATCTGTCCAATTCGGCTTGTCCTGGCGCAGCCGCATGAATCGCACTTACCATCCGCTTAATAGATTCACTCACCTGAACGAAATGTGGTGTAATAATTCCGTAACCAATTCGCTGATTCATTGTACATACGTACAGAAATTCAAACCTCTTTGCTGTTGTCAGCCAAACGTTGCCACGTTGGCGCATCCATAGGGGCCACTGCAAGGTTCTTGGCTGTGCTAAAATAGAACACCACCAATCACTATCTACGTAAGACCGCTCAGTTGGTCCTAAGAAGCAAAACTGAATTTTTAAAGTAACAATCTACCTGATCATCTCGCAACTTGCATCTAACATTTGTCTGGCCGACGTCAGTACCGGGATCTGAGCATCACGACCGGAAGGGCTGATTCTAGCCGGTACTCCGGCGAAATCCGGATTGTCCACATAGCTTTCGAGTTGTTCGGTGGCTGTTCGAAGAGATTGAGCGGCCGAAGTGCACACCTCACGAGTTTCAGCACTTGAAATCAAGTAATTTTTGAAGCATGATTTTTACAAGCAAAGTTTTCAGAATTCCCAAAAAAATGCCTCTAGAAGAAATATGTACAAAATTTTAGGAGAACAGGGAGAACCGTAAGTACAAACCTCGGCTTGCTGTCGAGTTGCTTTACTGCTGTGATCAACTTCGCCGTACCAGCCGCTACTTTGCCGGCACAGTTTATGAACTCTTTCTTGACGTTCACGTTCTGCGATTTCTCCGATGCTTCGCGGCACATATTTGCCATATTCGAAGTGTGCTTCGCGACGACAGTGGCATCCTAAAACATAAGATGAAGATGGAACAAAGCATTCACTTTCCAGTGTGTACCTAGGAGAGCTTGGAAATGGGTAAAAAATGAGATATTCTGGCGTAAAAAAAACGTGTCCAAGTTTTTTAAAGACTTTATCCAAAAATCCATAAGTTTTATTCCCTAAGTGAACTAACATCACAGCTGTTGATATCCACATAGCTAAACTTTATTTCCATGACTTCCACTTGAAATTTAGTAAAACAGTCATCTACTATTCCAGTTTACGGCCATCAACATTTAATAGTTTACACAATAGTGAGTTCGGGGTTGATCAATCCCTGAATGGACCGCCATCCGCCGTACATTCGATTTTACCAAGCATCGTAGAGGTGACTGAATGCATATCTGGCATGTCCAATGATCGATTTGGGGAAGTCCACCGATGAGTCAAATCAACGTCCCGATCCTCCGAAATAAGTGCAGTACCAAGCTGTCGATCCCAGAAAGGAGAGATTGTTTACTTATGATAACAGGTCGAACCTACGATCCTATGCGCATTACAAGGCATCCATTGCGCTACATGCGCCACAGTTCAGTTGATATCAACCAAGAATATCCTATGCTTTTGTTGACTAATGCACATAGTATGCGTCTCACTACTAATAAGGGAAAGGAGAGCTCACATCAATGATCTGTTCTTGTGTGTAGTTCTGTTGTTCGATGCGTTCACAAACTTGGCGAACCAACAATCCACTACGACGCACACGATTCGCGTCAATGATTGCCGCTTCTCCTCTCACACTTTTCGGATGCGCGATTCCGATGAGATAGGCGGCTTGTGATGCGGACTCAGCAAGAGAACATACGGCATCTGCCGATTGCCTGCAAGCGGCCAAAATGTAAAAATGTGATGTCAGAAAGTCATAAAAAAGATGTACATGGATAATCTCAAACGTAATCAAGCAGATATGGATCTCGTTCCATACCAATAACAAATCACTTTCCATTTAAAGAAAAAATGGCCTATGAGGATGAGGACTAAATTCCTTGCTAGATATTACATAGGCAGAAGCTCACCTGACATTAGTGCACAATGCACGGGCGTCTACGGCTTTAGCGTTTCTAGCGATGCCGGTCATGGATTCTCCCAGATGTCTAGACTGCTCGGTGATCGTGTCCAGACAACCGAAATAAGTAGAGTTGTTCACTGGAACATTAGCGTGCTCCGTAAGATGGCGTATGCCCTGCAATGCCTCGTCTTGGAAAAATTTCCAGGATTTCAAGTGATATCGACAGAGTTTCATCCCACTTGGATCTGTCGCAATGCTGCATCACATTCGCGTTGCCACGGTTGTTCAACGCCGACCTGTCCAACGAGTTCGTTCACCGTCTCAATCAACTTGCGTGACGCTTGCGTTACGTTAGTTGTTTGTGTTATGTCACTTGTCGCCGTACCAACATAAGATAGCAATACTACCGACTCCTCTCTAGCTGTCTCCAGATTATCTACAGTACGACGACGGGATTCCATATCCTGAAATCGTTATCATAGTCATTTGCAATATATGAGGATCAGTTTTCAAATCTAGAATTTGCTTACGAAGCTACAGTAACCCGTGTTCAATTAATATAATTGGAAATTAGCAACTCCATGTGCTACATTGAAATGCATCTAATTAATAGCCAAACAACTAGCACTAGCACATCTTTAGACAAAGTTCGATCAAAAAACCATTCATATAGGCAATTTGTTGAATTCTTAAGCTACAGTACTAGTGCCAAATTTATAGGACTTCTGAACTTGTTATGGATCCAATTCCTCCCGTTTCTTCTTCAGTAGAGCCAAGGTCCATACCTTTTTTGCCTATTTTTTACCGAATCTTAACACATACCGGTAGATTTTTCACAGAAGTGATCACCGAGATATGGAAATCGGTGTACGTCGTCACAAATGCATTAATCGCTTCATGAGTATTCCGTGATCGAAGTGAGAGAACTAGTTGCGATGTTGCGTCGACGAGGCGCGACGCTGCGACGCGAACATCGGGTTCATGAACCGTTGCCGACACGCTGATCGTACGGATTTGTGTGATCGCCTTCTCAACTGCCTGATTATCCGGTAAGCATGCTATCACTTGACGAAGACTTGTGGACACCTAAGATTGTTAAAAATCTATAAGCAATGTAGCTGGCAAAGTTTTAACGTTAATTTGGAGCGAAAATGTACCTGTTTAGCAGCATCAGCCAATACGCTCGGAGGTGCCTGATCGCGGACACGATCGAATACTCGCCCAGAATCATGTACAACAGAGCGAGAGGAGACGATGAAACTGATGTATAACATTGTTTTTCTTCAACAACAATAAGAATAGGGTACTGCATAATATTAGGTACGGTAACCCTAGAGCAAATACTGAGGGATCCCAGGAGGAAACTTCCTAAGAAGTGGGCCGAAATAAAAATTCTTTGTGGGAATCCGACAAAGGCAAGAGAAACTAACGAGTCCAGTTGAACGTCGGTTCTCGTTGAGACGACTTCGGTCACACCAGTGGTAAATGCACGTAGACTCTGGGCAGCTTCCACAGCTGACGCACCGATATGCTGTTCGTCTTTACTAGTTGCTGCCGAGACAAGCTGTGCAATACTACTGCCAACCTTAACAGAATCCCAGTTTAAATCAGTTACAATCGCATTCATTAAATTAGTTCCCAAAAGTTATAGCACCTTATTTTTAACTACACGCTTTGATTTATCTACCTGTCTGGCGGACGACATCAAATGTGAAGTAGCCGTCTGTCCAGTCACTCCACGTGGTGGTGTTATTTGATTCGATTGAGCGGCTTTCTGTACATCCAGCAGTTCCTGGTCGAGTTCCTAAGAAAAAGTACAGACCTGATTTCACTAATTAGAGCTAAAGCTTGCGAGTATCTTATAAAATGATTGACTTACCCTGATCAGCTCCTCACTATGGTACAGTTGTTGACTGAAGTTCAGTTGCTGTGCAGCATTGAGCGCCGTTCTCAATTCAGCAAGGTTCGTCGACAATGCATTACTGGTCTGCTGTAGGTTAGACGCAATATGCGGTTCGCTTACATGAGCCACTGAGTTGCGGGCGACTTCCACCAGGCGAGTAGCCGGCGTGAGAATCTGTAAAACTTATGTATTGTTTGTGATGCCATCATAACATTACTACAAGAAACTTAGCGAAAAAAAGCACTTAATACGAAAGTATAGTGGCATAGACAAGAAAACTAAAGTAAGTTAGATAGCGGTCTTACCTGATGAGAGTCTCTTATGAGACGACTCTGGGAGCGGAATTTCTCGCCAGGTGATTGTGATTGCTGGCTTTCTCGAATCGACGTTATTAATCTATACAGAAATCGAACAAGTGAAATCACTTAAAACCACAGTTCTAATTCACAGATATTTCGTTAAACTCACTTTGGAATGTGCTCCGCAGTTTCTGTACATTCATAAACCAAATTCTCAACGGTGGTCTTCGTCTTTATCAGTTCCTAGGACAAAGGAAACGATTATTGACAAATTCTAGACAATTTCGAGGGTTATTTTTTCATAAACGCATGCCAATTAGTAGTTTACTTCGTTCTTAGAGACTCTCAATCGGATAACCAAGGAGCACCGCACACCGCCACTTACTTGATCCATCTATGCGCACGTCCCATTCACTCGTGTAAACCAACAATAGAGTTCACTTTTAAGGTCATCAGGGTTTATTATACTCCCGAATTCACAACTATACAATTTATAGTAAAATATGTGATGTGATAGAATCAAAGTTCGCGAAAGCGTTGGTAGCAAAAATGAAAGGTGATGATACAGTTGATTTTTGAGAATGAAAGATGTCACCCCTATCGAAGGAAGAACATGGCAGTGCGATTCGGCAGGACTAGGTACAGAACAACAGAGTGTGGTCACGGCTATGTTAAAGCGTGGATGATTGGTGTGGTTTAGGCGAGATATGTACGCGCTCCTTCGAGAAAGTGTTGATGATTAACGGATACGAAGTATGGTGTGCGTGTCATCAACTAGAAGCTGCTCCGTGGTCTCCGCTCGTTTGTACGTCTCCTGAACGAAGTAGTCTACCGAAACCGTGCTGAGAAGGTTCACACTTCTACAAGCAGAACTCTTCGAAGTGTCCCAAAAATCATGCATTGAACAAAGTCCCGCTTTGATCAGATGTTCTTTGAATAGTTTAAATTGAAACTGAAGTTCATTTAAGGAAAAAAAACTCATTGTCTTCTGTTCATAAACAGCTCATGAGTTCAAAGGCTGCACAAGGGCAAATATTTTTGCATTTTCCTTCCCAGATCTTTGAATTACACTGTAGTCCATAAGCAGTTAAACAGTGAAAAGTTACTTCACCTGGATCAGAGCCGATTATCAATGGCGCATGTTTTACACCTTGATCACTTGCTTAGACTAATACTATCACTATTACTATAACAGTAAACCTTCTTCGTCTCATTCCAATAATCCTGGCTCTAACTAGCCAAGCTGTTTTCACTGACTACGTGTTTTTCAAAGGTTTCGCTGA
This sequence comes from Angiostrongylus costaricensis, assembly GCA_900624975.1. Lineage (NCBI taxonomy): Eukaryota > Metazoa > Nematoda > Chromadorea > Rhabditida > Metastrongylidae > Angiostrongylus > Angiostrongylus costaricensis. Next base: position 28,825 of record UYYA01000095.1, read on the forward strand.
CAATTATAATGAGAAGTACTGAGGTCGCAACAAATCTACACCTACGTCCAGCCATAGCTATACTAGGGAGAAATATCAGTCATTTTGGATAAAGGTCGTTTTGATCATTTAAACGGATGAAATATGAAATGTGAGTTCAGCGACCAAGAATTGATTGATATTAGAAGTAAATATATTGAATTCAGTAATAAAGTCCACTATCAGTACTTCACTCTCACTGTGTACACAGCTTCGACAGTTTTAACCCAAACAGAACAGAAGGTATAGCGTACCAAACAACTATTTGGAGATTTCAATTAGCATATATCGTACCTTAGCGGCGTTGGCGGCAGCGATCGTCTGCGTCGCGTCGTAGGCGGTTTGACGTGCGGCCTGCTCCAGCTTCTCCATGATGTGCTTCGCTTGTTGCTCGCTGGTCGTCTCATTTGTCACCGTTACCAGACGCTCAGCAGCATTTCTTAGTGCCATCTCCGACTCGGCTTCAGTCGGTCGTGATTCGCATTCCTAATATGAATTCAACTCATGAGCGACTCATTATTTACTAATTTGAACAAAATTAAAGAGGCCAACATTACTAGTTCGTCAACCGACGAAAATACCGCTGCCTTTCACGGCGGCGTGTGCACAGTAGTTAGAGGTACGCTGCAATACACATTGGTTCCATCCCACGCTCTAAGCTCACTAAGTCTTTCCTGCCTCCAGGGTCGGCAAATTGGTATCAAACGTCTCTGAGGATACGTCGTTTCCTTGTTCAGCAATCGCGAGGTTTTTAACAGCATACATTTACTTCCATAGAAAAACACAGTATAATACAACACTAGCTGACGTTTCGGCAGTATCGCTTTCTTCAGAGCCGCTTTTTCGTGACTTCCAATGAGGAAGTTTAGAACAGCTGATTATAGTCGCATATGGTTGACGACTGAGGATAGTCACAACGACTTGATATCCGGGTAGGCCACCACTTGCATAGCGCTTCCCTCAGGCATTGATCAATGCCTATAGCGCTATTTTTTTTTAGCTTATATCTTACTTCAATACGCATTTCGACTGCGCGCCTATCATAGGTGGTCCGACGAGCCGGATACTCGGAAATGGCTGCGATCGCAAAGGATTAAAAATCTTCTGCATTGTAACAACTATTTAGTGCATACCATTGACCAGAACCTACTTTTTGGCCACATAACACCTTTACGACCCTCTCATGACCACGCGTGTTGATTTCAATATGTACGTTATTGTATGTCTCGTACCGTAAACCTTGATTTCAATGCGCATTTCGACTGAACTTCAACAATACAAGGGCCGATGAGTCCGAAAGGCGAAAATGGTCATGGTCGTGAAAGGATTAATATTACGAAGACGTCGCCACTTTTATCACCAGGGTTGACTTCTTTTTTACGCGACCCGTTTTTCACATCCGTTCTGCGGATCCCAGCGTTTCCGCATTCGATTCTTTTCCCAACATTCATCATCCGCGATGATCCCCGAACTTTTCATGTGTGAGTTCGGATGTTACTTGAAGATATTCTTTTTACCATTTTTGTCGTTGAATGATGTTCAACTCGATTCTCTCTGGAGTCCTGAGATAGCCAGGCTGCGCTGTTCGCACTTAAATTACAGAGAGTTTCGGATCCCAGGGGAATAAGAGCTTTGCTGAGTTCGAGGCGAGGTCGAACTAGTACCGTGCAAGTGATGATCGGCAGCACTACTAGTGTTACTCGCCCACTACTAGGATTGACAATAAAGGCAACCGAGCGACAAATGCATTCTGCACTATTCTGCCAAATATAGTTCTCACTTACAATCGTCTTAAAGACATCCAGAGAACAAAAATGTTTTCGTCATCAAAAGACGACTGAAACAAGTATTGGCCGGATAGTTGAAGAAACCAAAATAACGTCATAACGAACCCTGGTAGCGTCGATCATATCACTTGTGGCAGTGGCCACACGACGTGCAGCCGCCAAGAGACGATCTTTATGCTCGGGGCGTTCGTGAGCCTCCTGCTCAAACTGCTCCATAAGGATCTGACTGTGACGAATCACTTTCTTAGCCTCACGAGTCAGATCTTCGCTCGGCCCCTAGAATGGAAACCCTTCTTTGCCTTTTATTTAAATCAATAATAAAATGATCTAAAATGTAGGAAACTTTTCTACGGAACAAATGTTTCGGCTAAGTTCTACACCTGCCATAATTTGTCATCTATTGATATTCTTGCCGTAATTACGACATAAACTTTTACTAAGTCACTTCCTAAGTTGAACTTTTCTGCAGCTCGAATCTACACAGTCGAGCTCTGGAATGATGATACAAACCTGATGCGCGATCAGTCTATGTGTCGTCCTCAAAACTTCGTTATATTGTTCTTCTTCTGATGTTTTCGTAATCTTCGGCGACGTCTTCACATGCTCTAGAAGACTGTCGAGAGCATGAGTGACCTGCAAAAAAGTGTAATTACGGAAGAAGAGCCTTTAATTGACGCCGAAAATCGCGCAAATTTACGGCGAAATTTTGATCATTGTAGCTTTGTAACAGTAGACCGGTATTTTTCGTTGTCATTGCACTCCTTCTCATTGCAAGAAGCTACCGTAGAGTATTAAGTTCGATGACAGTCAAAATTTTTTCAAAAAATTCAAATTTTTACTGGAAAAAACATACTTGTCTGGCAGCCTCATGGATATCTCCAAGCGCTTGTCGGCCGTCCGCATGACTTCTTTGGCAGGCATGCTCGGCATCGTGAAGAAGTTCGGTGACTGCATACGATACCTGGACGGGTTGCTCGTCAGACAGGCATAATGGGGCGTATAAATCATATTTGAACTTTTTTGGCAACGGTGACGCAGGAAAGGGATTATTTATTATTATTATTATTGAATCAAACAACACGTCGTTGGACAACTTCGTGCTCTCCAGAAAGAAAAAGACCAACGTCAAAAATCAAGTGAACAAAAGCTCTTTTGCGTTGTAAAAGCAATGGCTCCCAGAGAATTTCGTTCTTCAAAAACAACATATTTGGCCATTTCATCGAATAAGAAGAAATAATGAGGTATTATTAAAATAAGCAAATATAAGACGCCATGGGACAAAAACAGAATAATTCTTAAATTCCTGCTTCATGACTGAAAGGGCTTGGGATAAAAAGCAAGGAATTCCAGTGAATCTAATGAGATTTAGAAGGTGATAAAACCAACATAGGAACCACCTTAGCTTAACCAATACATGATCCATAATGCTACTCAAAAGACACGCAACTTTTGGGAAAAACACCAGAATGACGTCAGATTGTGATGATCATCATCAAGCATCGTTAGGAATATGAAGATATGACTTATAGGATCGAGTAATGAAACAGGAAGCTACAGATATGGAGAGTAAGAAGTAAGCAACAATGTAATCAAGGTGATGAGAATCGAGTAATGAGTCAGAAAGTGATATAGTTCTGCAGAATAGACTTTTGGCTAGGAAAACTCTCACCTGTTTGGCAGCACTGGTGAGCTGTTCTTGACAGGCAAGGCTCTCGATGGTCGGCGCGACAACTCTGGCGCACGCGACCAGTTGCGACGTCGCGAACGCGCATTGCGTTGCCGAATGTATCACCTTCTCCTGTAACAGTGGCTCGTCGCATTCTGCAGATATCGTCTTCGCTCTGCAAAACAAATTTTTAACGATTACTAAAGCTTATCGAAGTCCCTCTTTACTGCACTAATTTCTTTTTCATATTAATGATTTCTCACGCCCCAGGTTCACCAAGCCTTCCATCCCTCCGGGGTCGGCAAATTCATACCAGACCTCAGGTAGGATGGCATCACTGACTTCATACATCGGTAGGCGATCGCAAGTCATTGCCTAGGCTAACTAAGTATTCAGTCGCCTCTAACGATACTTGATGAAATCGAATGTATGGTACGTCTCTTACGGATTTTCCCACGCTGAACGCTTTATCCTCTATCCTTTATAAACGATTTATTAAAAGTGCACAAAACATGATGTTCATTAACTTATTTAGAGCTGCGGAGCGATACCAATACGATTTTGTCTGCTCTACAGTATCCTTCAGTCACTCTTTTCACATAAAATTTTACTGCAAATGTTGATTTACCTGCGGAATTTATAGAAACCTGTTTGCTATTGTCCATGAATAAGCGCACGAAGTTTTTTCCCCTCTATGAGTAATGAATGCATGTTAGCAAATATTTGCATATTACCTTTTATTGAGAATGAAATTCTGTAGAGATAGGACCACCCATGAAGATTTCTTTGCTAGCGTCGGATTTGTATCGAAATTTAATACTTTGAACCCAACGCGAATTGATATCCGTTCATATGAGCCCGGGAATATTTGAGACTGCCAACTTTGAGTTAACATATCTTAGCTCATAGTAAACTTTACTGACTGAAAAAAGAAAGCAAACCTAAACGCGCAAAACCTTCGAGACATTCTGAATAAATTCTAAGAATCCAAAAGTGAACCTCACAGAGGAATGCCCCGTAATCGCGCGTGACCACACGCAGTATTTAAGACTGATATTCTATTCTGGGAGGCAAAGTATGCTTCAATGTAAACTGCCTGTTTTGCAGCTGGTCCTCACGTGAAATACCCAGTGCAAGACTCATAGAAAGCGGTGAGTGGGAGAAGAAGCTACTTTGTTTTCAATGCGATTGAAATCTTGGTTCAGCATTTTCTCTGTTTGGTTATGGAGGTGTTTTGCTGAGTAGATTGCAGTCAAATTGATTTCCCAGGGTCTAAAGATGGCGAAATCTGCCGGAACGTCAGCTTTACCAAAAAAAAAAGACTAAAGTAACACCTTTTGTTCAACAAGAACGTAGAAAAAAAAGAACTGTTAGAATCGAAAGGCTTTTAGTAGTGAGAATTGAGCGCTTTCATTCGATAATGAATAAATTCCGATCTAATGGTGAATAGAAATCGTGTTTCTATTCGTTCGTTTTTCGTCAATGTCTGTGTTTCAAACATCATCAAGCTGACTGACCATATTGGATTTCGAACAGCCAATTGAAACTGTGTTCTTCAGTAAATTGTTAGAGCTTGAAGTTGCTAAGTTTAGGCTAGAAATTTGATTTCCTTTACAAAGTCCTCTTGCTATCGCTCTAAAACAGGCACCGTTTTCCCGCTTTTTCTTTGTTCATAACCTCCGCATGGTAGTCAGAATTAAAGTTCCGTTTCGTTCGTTTCGCCGTTCCAAATACGAGTTTCGACGAAAAAAAAGAAAAGATAAGAACAGCGGACGAAAAGAAAACAATTCATGGTGGGACCCTCAAGGATCCCTGCATTTCATTGTGGAAGAATAGATGGACTTGTACTTTGTGTTGGCATCGCTGCGTAGATTGTAATGATTTCTCACTCGATTAACACATTCGCGACGAAGCTAGTTTTTCGACAACCGATGATAACTTCTCCATTAGTGGACTATTCGAAGATTGGAGAAATTTACGTAATTATAGAAGACGTCTTGCGCTATTCCTCTATCACCTAAAGGGGATTTGTAATTTCTATAAAATATTCCTTCTTCCTTCAATTTTAAGTTCGTCTAAAACTAAAACTGCCAAAAATTGGAAGACATGATACGAATTTTTCAATGTCATGTATTAACAGGCTAAAGAGAGGGTGCCATAAAATCTAGTTAGAAATGTAAAATATCCAATTTTCCGGTGTAAGAGTGCCAGCACAACACATTGCGAGCCCATCAATACGAGGATCATGGTGTCCTATTGGACAAAACCCCTCCTGTGTTCGTGCTAGAAATACGAGTTTTCACGAAAAAAGAAAGTTGAACACAGAAGTTTGAGAAGCTCCGCAAAAGAAGAATTTCATCTTGAAAGAATAAGAAAAGCTGCATCATGTTGAGAAGGATTTGTAGGCTCTAAAGGTCTTTATTTCAACTAATAAAGTTCACCCAAGAGCGTGTATTTGTTGGTGGAAACTTAAAAGAGGGCACAACTGTCGCATTTTCTGACTTCATGTCAGGTCATGTCGTCACAAATATGTTAATAAAGTCCGTTACAACGTCGGATATGGGTTTTTGGCGTCGCAGGTTCTGACCATTTTTAGCTAAGAATGACCCATATATGGTTCACATTGTCATCAATAGGTCAAGTAGCACTTTACTACGCTCCCACAAATTGTGCAGATCCTTAAAATGTCACAAATAGAAAAAAAAGGAACACATAACTCCAATCAATGAAAGATATCCACAACCACTAACACGACTAGAAGTATTTCTCTATATCATTGAAAAATGCCTAAATCATAAGGAAAAACAAAGGTGACGCTATCGTCTTTCTTTGCTCGTCGCTTCTCAGCTTTAAAACTCAGAAGATGCACGCGTCGAAGGGCTCCTTTTATTACTTACAGATGTGATCACCAGACAAACGACAGTGCAGGACGAGAAAAAAAGGTGTGCTCAAACCACTAAATCATTTCTCTTAACATCAGCATAAGGAAACTGCCAGTTTTAATTTCGGCTTTAAACTGGTTTTCAAAGCATATCAACATAAAAGGTGATCCATTAATAGCGCACATATGGGTGGAAGATGACGACAAATTCAAAGATCACATTCAATAGAAGCAGTGGAGTTTTCGGTAGAAGTTCTGAATTTATAGATACTACCTGGCTACACAGGAACCCAACTAGTCCTCGATAACTCCGTCGTAGACTTCTTCATTCGAAATGACATGTTGATACCTTTGTTACCCAGAAGAACCCAGCAAAAAAGAGCATAAAAACGGCTTTGATGAGAAAAAATTAGAAAATATGAAGATTATGGAAACAGACTGAGAATTAAATGAAACGGAAGCGTGTAAATATAAGAAAATTATTAATGGGTTTCCGATAGGCTTAAGAAAGACCCAACGCTGATCCTGGCGTAAGCCATAGCTGTGCGGCGTTCATGAATCATTCTAGATTTTCTGCCAGTGGAACGGTTTTCTCTAGCAGTTTCCTTTGAAAATTAGACATTTCCCAACCAAAAGGTGACCATTGTTTCCGCAAAAAGAAACGCTAAAAGAACAGAATTCTTGACAAAATACACTTCAAAAAGGAGTGAGCGCAGGAAAACTTTATTAGAATGTTTGATGGGTGTATGTGCATGGGAGAGAGAGAAGGAAAAAGATAACGGTAGGTAAAAAGAGACAAAAAGAGAGAAAATAAGGAAGAATACTAATAACAGAACTATTTATAGTAAAAATGAAACCGACCTTCGCGTTGGCTGCGGTGATCCGTAATAGTTATAAACATATATTTCGCTAAAGACTTTCCGCCGCATCGCTCCACAAACTTATTTCCAGAATACACACGCTTTCTGCTCGACAACAGAAAATGCTGTGACAGAAAATTCGTTGACTGTGCACGAGCTCTTCAAGTGGAAGTCCCCTGGAGAAACGATCGAAGTGATCTGTGGTTTTTTTGAAGCTGATAGCAACTGCCTAAGTCGACACAGTGGATGCGGACGGACGGGTGTCGGTAGCACTGTGGCTGCGACCGACGTTGTCAGTCGCCGTCCATGGGCGAGAAAACCGGCTCCACTTGGCTAGTCGTAGGCTTACGAAAAAACTGCTTTGTGATACGTTGAAATTGCGATATGAGCAACGCGAAGAATCTTTCGTGGCAAAGCGTAATAGCCATGAAGATGAGAACATTAGTTTACAAAGTCATTTCCTTCATTCGACATCTTCTGATGATCCTTAAAAGCGTGCATTGCCGATCTGATCTAATCCAAAATTACAACTACAATGATGCTGAGATATTTCATAAACTCACCTTGCTTTAACCTTGGTCTGACTGATGAACGTGCATTCATGAGGTTGACAAAAACAACCTTACTCGATTAACGTTTCGACACCTTCGTCTTTCTCATAGCCAATGAACCGAATGAAAGATGCTGAGATATTTGCAAAACTCAGATCCCACGCCAGGTTCGAAGCTGCCATTACCTTTTCCGGGGCGTCACGTGGAACTCAGTGAACTACTGAGGTCCTTGCTTTGCTTTTCTGTCAGCCAGTTTTTACCCTAATGATGCCGTTAAGTCACCCGTCATCGGGAATGTCATGGGGAGCAAAAATCGATATTGAACTCTGTAAAGCTGAGGCTGCAGTCGAAATCATAATGTACAGCTTTTCTGACCTTTTTATTAACTGCCTATTCTTTTTAACGGCAAGGTATTTTTGCGAAATATAACTACTATAATGCTGATATATTTGCAAAACTTCAGACCGCAGGTGTCTGCGGTGGGGAACGAACGCGCTATTGTTCTTTCCGGGGAGTAACGCGTTCACCACCACACCATGCGGGCCCATCGTTTCGCCTGTTTCTCAGCTAGTTCTATCGATCTTTTGCCATCAGCAATCACCCATCAACGGGATTGATCTAAGGAGCCCAAATCGGTATTGAACCCAGTTAAGCTGAGGCTATATTTATAATCACATAAAGAGGTTAAGATTGTGATCGACAAAACTAGATGAGAAACAGGCGAAACGAAGGACCCGCATGGTGTGGTGGTGAACGCGTTACTCCCCAGAAAGGACAATAGCGCGTTCGTTCCCCACCGCAGACACCTGCGGTCCGGAGTTTTTCAAATATCCCAGCATTATTGGATAACTTTTTATTTACTCTCTACCATGTTCTCACCCCACCTCCGGGAAATGGGGATTGTGGGTTCAAATCTCGTCTAGAGTCTGAGTACTGCAAATATCTTAACATCACCGTGATTTATTTAACCTACCATGAAAAAATATTGAGTAGTGAATAAAAAGCTATACATTGTGATTTAGTGTAGAATTGTTTCATAGTATATCGATAGACCACAAGGCAAAAGACCAGATCCAAACCATTAAAAAAAAACTTTCCGGGGACTCGCGAGTTACGCATTGCACCCTGATCCTCTTGCTTTGCCTTTCTCTCAGCTACTTTTCTACCTAACGGCGCCATCAGCAATCAACCGTCAACGGGATAGATCTGAGCACAAATCGGCACCGAACCTAGCTATGGTGAGGTTGTAGGCGAAATCACAACGTTAACATTTTATTTACTGCCTACTGTAATGCATATCAATCCCGCTGGCGGAGCATTGCTGATGACACTTCCAGGTAGAAAGTGGTGCAATGTGTAACATGTGAGCACGCAAAAAAGGTAATTGTGGTTCAATCTGGCTTAGGATCCAATTTTTGCGAATATCTCAACACCATTGTGGTTACATTTCACATAATACCCTGCCGTGAAAAACTGCAGTAGACAGTAAATAAGAGGTTAACATCAAAAAACTACTTTAAATAGGAATTACGAGAGCAAGAGTTAACTTGACTGAATAAGTGGATTGTCAAGATTGATAGTAGCGAGTTGTTAATCTGAGAAAATCATCACAACTTACTATCGAACACCTTCTCAATCACAAAAAGTCGTCCAAAAAATATAACAGAAGGAACAGCAAAAAATCCAATGATCCCCTATACGTAATTTTCACGAAATTAAATACGTATGAGAAGACAAGAGGTCCCATGATACTCAAACTCATAAGAAAGTTTGTGGGCGCGAACGACGGGTAAAATATAATACAACGGAGAGTTGTAAGAAATCGCCTAGATGGATCAAGGATCCCGAGGGATAACTTGCTTCGTCTACAACATCAAAGATATATGGCGACTAGCTGTTTGCCACTTTCTACTCGTATTCAATACTCTCTAACAACTATTCAAGCTGACAAGTGTCCCATGGGTGCGGTGTCAGGAGTACCCTCTTCCCTACACCCAATTTGCATAGTATCCATCATTGGCAGGCTGCAAAGCGGCTAACGACAAATAGCCCCCAATGGGCATATACGTCGACGCCGAACTCTGCCTACTTCTTTCGAAAATTCATTTCTACCTGTCCCTCAAAAACCTCTTACCAATTACGCTTAGGTTTTCTAAAGGTTATACGTCAGAGTACGAGTTATTAACGACAAGACGTCGTACGTTTCGCTAGAAGAAAAAAGTGGAAAATTCTAGTAGTTCATTACAGCAATCTCCAACCTAAAAAAAAGTGCTAGGAGAAATAGACATTATAAGAGAATTGTGCTAAAACATGTTGGGAAGGAGACAACATTCGATAGTTCGAAAGCAACAGTTATCTTAAGGCTGTAGATAGTGAATGAAATGAGAGATGTAGGGAAAGGAAGAATACAAAAGATAATGGGTGAGAAAAACAACCACCATGTAGGTAGGTATTCTACAGGTACCGTAAAAAGCATGACAGATAATATTCGCAAGTAGCGGGACCTCTTCTTAGGTAACGTTCTTTTTTAAAGAGACTCCTATAGAGTTTCCCAAACAGTTTCTACAAAACATTGAAAGGTGATCGAACTCAAAATATTGAGGCAAGTATATTGCTATCCTTACTGACCGCCAATAGAGCTGTTAAATATTTGACGGATAGGTTGCCTCTTCAGAACGAAGTGACAAGTGTCTTTTGGATGACGAGCCACAAAAAACCGACTATCGACAAGTTTCTATTTTTTAATATTTAAATACCTGAGCACAAGCTGAGCGGTGCTTGTGGCAACGTTCTTCGCTTTTTGTACAAGGTGATCGTGGAAATACGTCTGTTCTTGTGTTGGCTCATCCATGGTGTTGATCACCTGTTGCGAGAAATCTCCAACCCGCCCTGCCGCCGCAAGTACAGTAGTTCTCTTTTCCTTCAAAGAATTAGCTAAAATTCAATCATCGTCAACACTGCAAAGTCCATGGCCCCCTCATTTAAACAGGGAACTGCAACGCTTCTTCTCACTTATAATTTCTTCCCCCTCTTGACTAACAGACTTTCTAAAACGACTCATGAGTTGACAATTCTCTTATCTATCAAAACTTCATCAATTGCCCCACAAAAAACTTTAGAGCACTTGAAAACCAATAGCAACCGAAATTAAATTTTAGAAAAAAGCTATAACCACCCGCTGCACTAACCTCGTGCTCTGGATTGACAGCATGGAGGAAGTCACCAAAAGCACCGCACAGTTTTCTTGTTGCGTCCACCAAATCTCCTCTGAAAAGAAATTTTCAGTCAGCAAATCAGCAAGTCAAATTTTCAATCAATAACTCAATAAGCCAATATGTCGGTTCAAATAATTAAACTATATGCGATTAAATTGTGAGCAATGTGATTCAAAGAATTCCACTATCGTTCGCTTGAAATGAAAACCGTCAAATGTGAAAAAATTAATGAATACCTTCTTCTGTCTGGCATGAAATGAGCCAAATCACGGACATTCCTTCCAACATCCGGTAGATTCGAGCCGATAGTGGCGATGGCGGTCCCGACACGATCATCGTACTCTTCTTGCACGGCCGTCCACTGGACCACCTGAAAATAGACGCTAATCATTGACGGCTGCAGTCAAGCGAGAATAAATTTCTCAGTGACGAAAAAAAAAGTGTCCGGAGAATATTTATTGTTGTGAACAAGGTGCACGGACGTAAAGAAGCCGGAAAACATAAACTTCCGTATATTTTTCCAAAGACTGGTTGACCTGCTTTTTTTGTTAAGTGTAGAGAAAACAAAGTCGATTATAGTAGTAATACGAACTATAGTCATTCATAAGTTACATCCCCATGACTTACTTGGATACTTGGACGGCTCGTCTTCACTAGTTAGTTGTGCGGGTGCCATCACAATCCCTACTTTTTCTTTCTTTTTTGGAGAGTTGCCGGTTGAACCATTGTGGTTCCCTGAGGTCCCGAGGTTAGCCTGCACAAAGTCTAACCCACATACCCATTAATGAAAGCAAAAACCAAGTTCTATACTCTTTCTTTTCCATTTCTAGCAGGGACGATTGATGTAGATATCTTCTTCCTTGCTCTCAATTCCTGCGCTAAAATGTGCAGTTTCTAACTCGTTGAAGATTTTATTGCTTCTCAAAGCATCGGTGGCCAATACTTCCCCGGTGAACGCTTTGTCTAGGGGAAGACGTCATCCGACGTCTTTTCAAATCACCTTCTATCAGTCGGTGGCATTTTGACGTCTAACGGAGGGGTGAGCAACAAGCATTTTACACTGTGTTACTTAGTCGTCGGTTGACTTTACACTGACTTTCACGTTAAAGGAAAATAATGTACCGTATTTTAGCAAGTTTTAGTTAACCTGTTATCTACTATAATAAGAAATAACAGAATTAGTTCGTGAGTAAGTAAATTACACGTTATTTGTGTTATATGTGGTAGTAGTGGTTTTCACGACTACAGAACACACTAAAAGACAAACCTGTGCTGTAGCTGCACCCATGGCGGCAAGCCGCTCGTTGACATTCTCCTTACTGATGGTGACTTGTTCATCAACCCACCTGCAATTGTCACACTGATCATTCTCATCACTTGCATTTAACCAAAATCCACCTCAAGGTAGACGACAAAATGCTAAGGCACAAAAAGGAGCGGAGATGTCTGACTGTGTACCGGAGGAGAGCGACCAATTCGATCAACATGGATTTAGTTCAAAATCAGAAATCTTCTACGGAAACATTTCCAGTGACAACGAATCCAACAGCAATGGTCATTGATTTCATGAGAAGCAAGAAACGAAAATCCGCCTCACTTTCGTTTCGTGTAGTCGTCATGGAATCGTGGCAGATCAATTTGCGGCTCGCGTTCCAATTCCTCTTCCGCTTCGGCGACTGATTTGATCGTCGCCTCTATTGTGCCGACTAGAGCACGTTGAGGATGTTCGTAGGTGTCCAGAATACGAAGGCGATGAGCCTAAAATTACAACAGTTGGAATAATATTTCCAGTTCCTAAAGCTTAGTACGAAGAATGTTGCAGAAGGTCCTGGAAAAACAGCGACAACAACGACAACAACGACAACAACAATAACAACAACAATAACAAGAGCCATAATGACGAGATCATTATGGGAGAACCTCCCACGGAGGTGAAGAAACGAATCAGTAGCAAAATTTGGCCGTTATATTGGAAAAGAAATTACACAGGCAGCTCCCCCATTATGCTAAAAGGAGGCAGTACATGAAGTCGCTTATGTTTTGCTAATACTACCGAGTTTTAATAGCCTATAAAAGCGCCAAATTTTGAATAGAAGCAACCCAGAGGCCAGTCACTCAACGATTATGCCATTTCTTCGGCCATCAATGCTGTATTTTTATTCCGAAGAATATTGTTCGAAGACATTAGCATTTCTCACGTGGGTCCATCGTCTTCACTGAGATGCTGGCATAAATAAAATATCTGTACGTCATTGACTTCAAAGCAGTCAACCAAGTACTCTGTTTTCTTCCACTTTTTTCTACTACGGAAAAACGAAATGCATAGAAGGGTATGGACTACTTTGAAGCTGTAATAAAGAAGTACTTTTATTCTTCAAAAGTCCACCACTCATATAATTGAAAATCGCTGATCTGGCTCCGTCTTCCGATCTGGTAAATCTGACTTGGACCGAGTGGTCACGGTTCAACTTCACCTGCTGCCTTTTCGTTTCCGCCGTTCGATGTTTGCCGGTTGAATACCATCACCATCAAACCTCCGATATTCGTCAGATGTTTTTTTAGTTCAATAGGATATTTTTATCCCAGCTCGTCATCATCCATCACATAGTAAAACTTGACGAGCCGATGAATTTTAATGAATAAATGGCAGCTGTGCGACCAGTGGGGTGCCGATGACAATAGCCGATTTTGGCGTTACCATAGTTGCATCGGCGACAATTCAACACCACAACGAACGTCTATTGTGGTAAGGTGAAATAAGAAACCCGCCAATGCCAACTATTCATCGTTTAGCATTTTCTCTAGAAACTGTTCCAGTTCAATTCTCTGGGGTGAGTTGGAGTCAGCAATATGTGTGTGATCTGAACGAAGCGTGACGATTCTAAATCATCTTAGAGCTACTGTCACTTAAAGAAATTTAATGCAACGGCTTGTAACCCATATATGGATATAGTTGGCAAACACTAAATCACCACAAATTTTCCTCTACAGCCAATTTTATTTATCCATTTATATGACTTATCTTCCCGCATACTATGAACATTCCAGCATTTCTTTCACTTTGGTCATTACTACGCAATCGTTATTCACCAAGGTCTAGGGATTTGAATGTAGGAACAGCTGTTATTTTAGGATTTTGCTTTCTTTACGAATGTATTCGTCGAGTTAGTTCTCCATGGAACCCTGAGACAACTCCGTTAGAAGGCAACCGCAAAAAAAACGAAGAAAATGAAGAACGAAGGTCTTCAACACAGGAAATCGCTAGCTTTTGTAGATCAGAGAGAGTTCTTTCAATATAAGCCCGCCACCAATTTCCTAATCCGGAGAAGTTGGGAAGAGGGAGTGGTCTGCGGAGAGAGAAATCATCAATAAGTACATCCGCGGTAAAAAATCGTAAAATTTCCCAAAAGAAACAATGAACGTGGGACTTTTTAATGAATGTCTTGTTGCTGACTTCACGAACACGTGAATGGGGAAAAAATGCATAGGACTGTACCTTCTCACGGTACGCTTTTAAATTATCTACTAAATAACCATAACGACCGACGTTGAGATATTTGCAAAACTCTGGACCACAGATGTCTGCGGTAGGGAAGGAACGCGGTATTCCCTTTCGCGGGTGTAACGCGTTCACCGCCACACAATCCGGGTTCTTCATTTCGCCTGTCTCTCAGCTATTTCTATATCTACTAAGTAGTAGCGTGAGTAGCGCAATACCAGAAAAATATCATTGAAATCACACTATTAAGAGAATGTCTGTCAAAAAAATTCGGGTCCCCTTACAATCGGAAAAAAGGATACGAAGAACTTGCAACGTATCTGACTAAGTCTCCTCGTTGATTGAACATTTTTTCTGCGTTTTTTTTTACAATGATCTCCATCCTTATGAATTTCCACCTTCCCGAAAGAGTAAAATGATTTCAAACACTCTATGCCTTCGTGTCTAACTGAGGATTTTTATGAAAATGTTTTTTTTTTGTTTTGAATCAGAGCGAATGTAGCGCGGAGATTCTGTTAGGTCCAAAAACCTACTCCAACATCAGAAAAGGCGAGGATTTAACCATGGAAACATAAGCACATCAAGTATTGTCAAACTAAGCGAAAACGTACTCTTGCAAGACTCTGCGATTGAATCTCGCCGCTGACGGCACCGTACTGCGCGCCGTTGATACCATAACCGTACGGCTGCTGCTGCGGAGTGCGCAGCACGCCACGCAGCGCCACGTGGCCGTCCTGAGCGTACTGCCCGGTTCCGATCTGCCCATGAGCCACCTGAATTTTTTCATGAGCATGACAATAGCAATGATAACGAAATTACCAGCCGTTTCCGTTTTGATATTTAAAGAAAAAGCCAAGAAACGTTAATAAAATCTTGGATCATTGCAAAAACCACTGTGCATATATCTCCCACATATTAAAAAAAATATTCTGTCAGGGTATTTGAGAAAAGTGGTAGCTTTTAAAACACATTCTCTTCATGACCGGCAGACAGTGTAAGGGAAATACCTGAACCTAACAAGGTCTGACATAAAATTAAAGAATCCTGAGGCTATTCCAAAGCAGAAATTTATTCTACGGTACAAATCCTTAGAGATAACCCTACAAAACTGAAAACATTTTAATAGGACGTGAATCAATCTGAGATCCGAATGGTACTTAAGCTTGACTCCTCTTGAAAACTGTTCTAATAGTGCTATGCATCTTCTACTCCTATTTTCTAGTTAATTAATCCAACTGCAATTATAACAAATTACCAGAACATATTAAATTGTCATGGAAACAGTACGAAAATATCACTGCTGTTAGAAGTGGATTTTTTCAACAGGGATGTGGTAGTGGTAACTGACTTCATTCACATCCCCGTGATTCGCCTTTAGCAACGAAAGTCAACCAAATCATCAACTATTTCTGCAAAATTGCTCATATCTCCGTAAGCACTCCGGGGCTTTTATTAGAAATAAAGCGTCATGAATTGACTTATTCAAGCTGATTTTAAAAAATAATACTCCTCAGTAGCAATGACGACCACAGCGATTTACAATCAATGGAAGGTAGGCGCCGACAAAACTCATGACGGAAAAAGTTGATGCATTTCCATGTAGATGAAATGTGAACAATACTCTAGTCTACTCAACAGAGTAAAAGGAAGGTTAAAAATGATGTAGAGAACAAAAAGAAGAGCTACGTCTCTCACTTGTTGCAGTTCTTTCGTCTGATTAGATTTTCTTCTATTATTATACCGTAGTCAATCATGAAATCACGTTATTGAAGGAAACAATCCAGTTGTTTGTTTATTCAGAACCACATCCAATCATTAGTGAAAACACTCCGCAATTAAAAAAATACACAAAAAAAGAAAACAAGGAACAAAGAACAAACCAGAGTGGCTTTCGCTGGAGCGACAACGTCCTCAAGCATTGTAGAGCCTTCGTCTCCTTCGATTCCAAGATGATCTTTCATCGCTTTCTTCTTCACGATGATATCAATGTAGCCGGCAATTAGTTGGCCAATTTTCTCACCATCAGAAGTTTGCACCGAATAGTAACCGTCTTGATAGTCACCGAAGTCCTAAGTATTTAGGAATTAATTACAAAAAAAACCAACAGTTGTTTAAAGTTGCATTTATTAAAGGTCAGGTCTCTCTCTCTCTCTCTCTCTCTCTCAGGTCAGGTCTATTAGAATAGATCTGATCTTCGGAAACACGAAACTTCTGATATTGTTTTACGAAAAAAAAGAAAAAATTATTTCGCCATTAATTAGATGATTACAAAAAAGTTTTAGAACATTACAGAACAGAACACAAAACAAAGAACAAAACATTACAAACAAACAAATTTTAAGCGGTAGATCACAAATGAAACGAGACAAAGCCTCAATGAGGAAAAACTACAGGTATTTCCTCAACTTTAAAAAAATTAGACCATTTATAAACGTCATGACATTTGTAGAACAAATATAGTCGTTTAGAAACTAGAGATAGAACTAGCTGAGAGACAAGCGAAACGAAGGAGCCCCATGGTGTGGTGGTGAGCGCGTTACTCCCCGGAAAAGACAATAGCACGTTCGTTCACCACTGCAGACACCTGCGGTCCGGAGTTTTGCAATTATCTCAGCATCGTTAAAGTTGTATTTCGCAATATATACCTGCCGTTAAAAAAAGAATAGGCAGTAAATAAAAAGGTTAAGATAGTCGTTTAGCTTGTTAAACAATTTTACGCTTTTAATTACAATCACACACATTTTAGTGTCTGACAAATGCCAGTGCTCGTGACACAACAACAATCATAATCAATCAATAAATCTATAAATCGATAAACCAACCAGGGTGAACGTCCTTGGAGATGTATTCCATCGCCTCACTTGTTCTAATGGCCATTCTTTTAGCACGTCTTTTGTTTTTTCGTCGACTCGCATCACACATTCTTTGTTGACGCCAAGAAGACGTGGAACAAGCTTGTTTTTTCCGCATAATTTTTCTAAAAATCAGATTTGAGATGACCGTATAGAAGGCAATAAATTGGTGGGAAGCAACGGTTGAAGGCTTGCCTTTGAAAACTCTTTTATGGATAAGAACATCTTCAATCAACGGAATAACACTAAGAGAGACGAAGAACTCGTTGAGATCCTTATGAACCCTCATGAAAACTATCACTGAAGGATGCGCCCCGAATCGTAAGCACCAATTCAGAAGGCCTTCTTGGTACTCTTATATTTGTTGCCAAATATTGAAAATTTAAAACTCAAGAAGTTGGATCAATGACATAAAACTATTCCAGGAATAAAACAAAGTAAGAGTGAATTCAAAAGCGTAGAAGGTACTTGGAATTAATAATCAATACCCATGAAAACTACATGCAAAAGTGATAAGTGCGACGAAATCCTTTGCACAAATTCAGATATTTTGTCGAGTCATACGGAGATTTCAATGCGATGGGATTCCGACTAGTAACCCATTTTGGATAAAAGCAAATGAGAAACAGACTAGACTATGAATTAAACCGAATATTCGAATCGAATAGACATCATAGGCCGGTAACCGAAGCCTTTAAGGGCTTCGTGAAATGCACTAGTCGTTGTTACAGGCCGCCAACAAAGCTTACAGAAGAAAGTGATTAAAAGAAATTAGAAAAAATGTTAGTTGTTACCAATTCGGGTCAAAATGGGAAACATGAGGAAAGAGAAAAAGGTGAGAATTGTGATATTTTCGACCACTGTGGGATACAGATAAGGAAAAGAAAGTGCTAATTGCCGAGAGTGAGATTATTTCTTACCACTTTCTATGATGCAAAAAGCAACAAAAAATCCCGTATTATAAAGAACAACACGACGGAGAAAACATTAATAGAACACAGAAAAAAGAGAGCGAAGAGAAGAAAATTTACGCATAGAGTTTTTTCCCACTTGGGTTATGAAAGTGTTTGACTGAATAGACTGAGCGATAATTTGACCTTATCAAGCTTTGAGGAAGGTGAAATCGCCGAAAAATCAGCAATTGCGGATGAATAGTGCAATAACAAACTTGTATCGGCTCAAAAAAAACAGTGCATTAAGAGAACATTTGTGTACGCGCTACCTAACAAACTCAAGCTTACTCCACGGTTGTTCCAGCACCGAAAAGCTAATCCAGTACCACACTCTACCAGTGAGGGTCAGCAATACGATAGGAAGCACTTAACCCGGAGTAGCGCATCATTAGACTGCTCATTAACGGACAGTAACCAACAGTGGTGCGTGCTGAGCTGACCGGCGGTGGATGAGCCTTGCCCGTCTGTTCTCAGGACGTCGGCAAGAGCTACTGATGGCCGCACAACGACGGTCCTCCGTGCTGACGAAGAGGGCGGAGGTCGAGCTGTGGTAAGGGGCGGACACGACAGGCGCCGGCCGACTGAAGCAACCACGCCCACTATTTTGAACCTCGTTGCAGCACTGGGAGGCTAATCAGGGACCTCGCACTAGGCCCGCCAAATCTAGTTTATGTTGAGTAAATGGCGAAATTTGTGGTCACAGCAACGGTTGATGTCAACGGAAAGCCTCACACTAACGGCATCAACCATCCGCTCCCGCTCGCCTCGTCTAAACGTCTTTTCTTCGCCTTATTGGAAATAACTGGACAAGAATGGACTTTTATGGTAATGCATAGAACGATAGAATTCGAGAATAATTAAGATTAGAAAGACCATAGATTTCTCAAATAGGATCCAGGAATGATTTACCATTGGTAGATGAAAGACAGCGAAAAGAGAAAATGGCTACAAACCCTTCACTAAGAAAAATGTGACACCGTAGGTCTTCAGACCGCGACATAAATGGACGTATTTACTTTTCGCATCCAAATCCGACGTACCCGACAGTTGTTTGTAATTCTGAAACAGCAATCTATAACTAGATTCTTTGGTAAAATAGCACGGGTAATTCCTTCCATGAACATAATTGACATCACGACAATTTTTAAGTAACGAAAACACCCGGTTGGATCGGAAAATGGTAAGGAAAATATGTGTAACATACACGATAACATTAATGTACCACGAAAACCCCTTAATAAGGAAAATAAAGGCCACCAGAGCACTTAATTCGACAAGGATGTTAAAGTAGTTCTGCCTTCTCAGGGATACAGTATCCAGTAAAATCTTCAATTTTCACTTATTGTAGAGTGAATATTTTTCTACTTAAACTTACTAAAAAATAGTATGGGAAATGTAGATTCGAAAGAGGAAGAGAAAAATAATATACATAAGTGAACAAATAACGTTACCAGAACGATCTTCTTCTCATTCTCTTTGCTCTTCGCGTACTCTTTCGGCAAAAAATCACGTCCTCTATAAAATTCATCCTTAATGGACAATAACATCTCTTAAGAATGAAAACAAACTAACAAAAGAATAAAACTATGTGCACAATTTTAAGAACTGATGAAAGAAAAAATGAACAAAAAGCAATCCTTGACAGCAATCTTGTCGATCGGCAATCTCTGGCATATGGAGAACTTAAACACGTCATAAAGGCTGTGAAGAGATGAGAGCCACCTATTCGGCCAAACGCAGAGAACTTTCTTTGTGTTGTCATATTTGCTGTCCTTAATGTTAGTGAAACAAAACAAGGCTATCTGCATTGAAGGAAGTGGATTTGAGATCCGTTAATTTTATTTCTACCAAATCTAAAGACGCTGCACTCTTGTCATAGATGTCAATGTACAGCTGCGTACCTTTTAACCAATCGGTTAGACTTACTCCAGGAACTAAACGGATTCTACGCGATGTCACCCAAATTTGAAATTACACCGAAGTTTTTAGCTTAATGACTAGAGCAGACTATAGACAAGGACGTGACAATCATGAAAAGTTTAGGGTTTGAGAAAGTTCAAATATCTCTTGGACTGTTATAAGCCATCGCTACTACCGTCACAAGAGCTCCAAGAGCTGGCATAAAAAGTGCTTAACGACATTGCAAATAACATTTGAGCTAAAGGAATAAAAAGCTACAACCAGTTAAGTCGTCCATAATGAATCCTTTTAACAGCACCGATGAGAGACTTCTTACTGATATATATTGATTCAGTTTTGATAAGCAAATATCTGTGCTCTCAATGAGATGACATTGAGTTGCTGTCTGAACTATGAGCGCGTATAGCGCAGCGGTTATAGCTGTCCTGCAATACACATGAGTTCGATTCCGTGCCTCAGACTCACCAACCCTTCCATCCCTCAGAGGTTGGCAAATTGGTACCAGACATGAAGGACACTTCCTGGAAGGATAACAGCACTGATTCGATGCACTGGTAGGCCACCGCGAGTCAATGCATACGCCAGACCTGTATTCAATCACCTGTAACTACGCTTGAAGTCGGAAGTATGGCACATCCCTCATGATTAATCAACACCAATAGGTTTTACCATTTATGAATTCTATTCCAAAATGAACCATGCTGCCAACGTAATGTTAAAAAGGCTTGGAAAAACAATCTCTAGATTGCCCGCTGACATTTTTAACAGCTTTAAAATAACTTTCGTGCAAAGCAATTACCAGAGCACAAGGTAATCTAAATTAGGAATATTAATGAAGGATCCTCATTTACTCCTGGAACGTTGCATAGTGCAGAGATTCCCATTATTCATCAGATGGGCACCAACGCTCTCAAGAACTTTTTCAAACAAAACGAAGCATGTGCAACGCACGAACTCTCACTATTGTTTCGTGTCACATTGTGCACAATTGAGCAAATTGCGAATGCTCAGAGAGCCGGATGCAGACGTAGTACAACATAACGGCTGCTGGGAATAAATTGCTCACTCGCATAACTTCCCTCTAAAGGCACTAAGAGAGTATGCGTGATATCATCGTTTAGTAACTTGACGACTACTCCATCACAGAAGTTTCCATCAGTGGTCTTCACTAGCACGTAAGTCACCTTATGCGTATAATAAGGTCAACGTATAATAGAGGAAAGGTGGGGGGTATGGAGTGAGTGGACCGTATGCATTGACATCAATGGATAGTATTTGATAGTGTTTGTTTTGCCGCTAAAAGTTTACATTTTACACTTTTTGGACAGAATCAACAACTAATTCAACGCAGATGTTCTGCCCAGACGTAACTTGTGAAAAGCTATTCTTTGCACTTAATGATTTGTACAAAACCTTCCTCGGATGAGATTTTTTAATGCGCAGCACGTTCGGCGAAGAATTAGGCGCAATCCAAAACGGCAGCGCCACATCCTTAGTGTGGCCAATCACGTCACGGCAACATCGACGCAGCCATCCGAATTTTCCACTCCCTTCAATGGTGTTTCTTATATTAATTTAGATGACCCTTTTTCCGTTTTAACCTATTTTTTTGGACTTTACTCAGCCGATCTTGAAGGAAAAACACTCTGGATAAAACGATCTCTTTTTGACGAATCCAAAAAATACCCAGTGCACCCTTGATCTGATCGCCGTATTTTTTAGCCACTTTAAATAGCCGTTCCAACTCCACCAAACCATTTTTTAAGTTTAGTTAAGTATTATTGCTCTATGTTCGATCAATAAAATAAAGTCACTATGATGTCAATAAACTGATGCTTATTTAAAAATTCAACTAAGTACTTGAACTGAACCTTCCAAAGCAGAAATGGATTAATGTACATATGTTCTATCCTAAAATTGCAAATCTCATCACCACCCCTGATGTAAAAAAAAATGAAGTAGCGAAATATTTCACAAGTCACGGAACGGCTAATGAGTAAGGACGCTGTTCGCGGTTTTTTCACTAGACAGGCAAGAAATAACGCTAAAGCGCAGACATATTGAAAAGTGCTAAAATCTAAGTGGCACAGAAAATTCTGCTTTCTAAAAACTAGTAGTCTTTTTCGACTCTGCACAAGAAAGTAAATGTGAGCAAAAATTCTTAGTGTGCCATCCAGATCAGCTTAGAATTATCACAGTGCTAGAAAAAAAAACCACAGCATTCGAATATTGGTTAACGATATTTCCTATCTGACATATTTACACATTGCTGGTTCCCAAATTGGCATACATCCGAATAATAAAAACAGCGCGTAGCGCAGTAGGTATAGGTCTCTTGCAATACACATTCGATCGGTAGCTGGCTCGAACCCGTGAGTCGAACTCACCAAGTCCTTCATCTCATTGAGCTCGATAAATTGGCACCATACCGATTTGGTAGCACAAAATCACTGACCCTACACATCTGTAGGCCACTTCAATTCACTGCATAGACCGATGTACATCCATTCACCTAGGTGATGCTTAATGAAGTCGAATGCATGGTTCCTTTATCTTCTATCCGAAAAATAAAATTTTCCTCTCCATGGACACGAATCGTTGCTGTCCACCCTTCAACAATCCTACTTGGAATGTTAGAAACCTGCCTTTTAATACAGCAAAACTGTCCTGTCAAAGAAGAAGAAGACCAACTAAGTTGCAAATATCCTGGACTGCGAACAGTGATTGGTGAAGATAGGCAGCGCAGTCTCATACTGGCTTCTTAAAACGTAGGCAACTCGTTTCGATGCCAGCATTTCCTAACAATGTGTTGAAATTTCTAAAGAATACTGCAGTAAAAGCTAGCAATTAGGGTTAGTTCTTCAATAATTAAATACTCCGCATTCTAATTTTACAGTGGCTCTGTTTCAACAAAAGACAAAGCACATTTGGAAGGAAAGATTGAATTGACTCAGGAATTTTCGAAGTCCTATAACTAGTAATACCGACTGCGTTGGTCGATTATAATTATTCAAATACCCATATGTTAGACTGTTCCATCCGTAGCCTACATGGGAAATTTTTTATATTTCTGAACAACTCGACAGCGCATATTGTGCGCATTCCAGCAATTCTTGCATTGGATTCATTTTCTCGCATCTATCATCCACGAAGATCTCCCGGTTTGTGGGCTCGGCTGCTGCTTTAAGAATGTTAGTTCTCTTTGTGAACTTCGCTGAATACTGGTCGAGCCTATTTCCCCTCGAAACTTAGGATAGCAGTGTTAGGAGGATGTTCGCAGATCTTTATCACAGGTAAGTGGGATCTCTTTTGGATTGGAATGAGCCAGACGATCATAGACGAGTTTGACACTAATTTCTCGACCACGGAGGAATGAGATGCTTGTTGAAGCCGAGAAGGGATCAAACCAGTGCTCTGTTCAAACCGAACACCAACAGTACCACTGCGTCATGCGTTTTCCGACAGAAAAACTTACAGTGCTTTAGAATTCTACTAATAAAAAAACTGTGAAGCAGCACATCACGCGTAGGAGAAAAAAGCTGGCTTGCTAGCTACATCTACAGCTACAAGGAAGAGTCTTTGTAATGGCCATTACAGAGACCTCCACGGAAATGTTGATGAACTTACTCTATGTAAAACTTCGGTTTGTTCTCCGGAAAGTCACCGTACTCGATCTGGCACTGCAACGCCCCCAATTCGCAAGCGATCTCCTTTGTCACTGGATGGAGACTCTGGATTAAGCAGTAATCATTAAAGATTACTCAAAAGCATCAATCTAAAGACTTGCAAGACGGCAAACATTATAAAAAAATGTTCTATAAGTAGATAATAAAAAAATCGTTTGTAAGTTCATCGTTTTCAGACCTCCTCGCCACTTTTGTTTTAGTCTTATACTGATTTGCGGTCGTTCTTTTCTGAATGTCTGTAAAATTTCACCATCAAGCCAAATGGTAAGTAGCGAAGTTTTCATTTGATCAATTTCTTGCAATTTCTCAGACGTTCACAAGAGAACAAAAATGGTATGTCAAGGTGGCCATAGAGCTTCCAACTAATTTCCTCAGAATCAACTAGTCATCTTCATCTTTTTAATTCACAACAGCTGCATTATATACACACAGTCGTGAAACCCTCATTTATTCATAAAAACCCAAAAATCTCGAAATCAAGTCAAACGCGCACTTATTCAACACCACATTATGATGAATCAAACCTAAGCCCATTCAAAACACTTATCAAGTGTAGAATTTTATATCTGAAAAACCGACGTTCCTCTGACCTCGGTATAACTGATCAACATGCATTCTTTTACTGATGAACTAACACGAGTTTGTCTTATCTGTCTTTATTCTTTATTCTTTATTCATCTTTATTTATTTAGAACATCTTTATTCGGCTAACGTTCCGATGTCTTCGTCTTCCTCACAGTCGAAGAAGATTCTATTCGATATGAAAATGAAGACGCCACGTCGACAGTACGAAGGACTGTGGATCATTGACTCGAATCATCGGCTCTGAGGAAGACGAAGGTATCGAAACGTTGGCCAAATAAAGGTTTGGTAGAAACCCCGTCTTAGCTTATCAATGAATTAATATATGTAGATCTTTACATCAAGCTAGAAGATGTCTCCGTTTTCAAGCAAGGGAAATAAAATTTCGCGAAAAAAAAATGTGCCGAGCCATAGAAAAGTGACTACAGCGACCCACTCGAAGCACTCCGTCACGACACTGTACGTATAGGAGATTCAACTGCACAGGATCACGGCTATCCACATTTGTGTCGCTGTAAAGAAACATCTTGAAAATTAGAAAAAAATCACAATTGAATCAAATAGTAGTGAAAAACGCCTTCTCAATTTTACTACTGTCTATACTGTTCTTTGTGAAAAGTGGAAAGATGTCCAGGCAAGGTTACTAACAAATTCTTAGCTCGACACACACACATAGGAAAAGAACCATTAGCGCTAGTACCGTATATTATTAACTGATACAAGAAACATTTCGATTTCACACAGAAATGCATCTTAAAAAATTAATACAGCCAATAATATTCTTTTAATAGAATACATCACATAAGCTGAATGGTAACGCAAGAGGTGCGTCTGATGAGTGGGAGAATGACGGACGCATGACAAGTTCATCGTTTTTTTCAGTTCCTCAAAAACGCTATCAATTTTCATCCGTCCACATTACGAATAACCGGAACAAGACGTTTATGCTCTAATAGTCCCGTCTAGGAGAATGAAGCTGATATTAGGACCGAAGTTATACGTCTGCTTTGAATTCACTGGTAGCCACTAGGGATTGATGGCAAAGAGCTGTATGAAACGCGACAGCGTCAGCTATTAAAAAATATTCTTGCTTTACTTTCATGAATTCTTTTCTCAACCCTTCGACTTCTCGTCCTATTTCTGCTTTTTTCGCTATTTAGCGGTTTTTGCAAAGAATAAAGTACGAAGCGCAGTGAGCAGCGATGACGTGCAATGCTCGCATGGCAGCTTAATCCAAGCCTCACGGGCCCATCTAAGCCATCCATTCGAAGTCGGCAAATTGATAGCAGACTTATCTGGGAAAAACTCAGCTCCATTCAGAAAATCGAATGGCTTCATATGGTGAACATCATGGAACAGTGCTTTAACCATGATTCACTGCTTAATCTTTTTATCTTTTTTCATGGGAGCGTACGATGTGAACTACGAGCATAAGAATGCTGAGATAAAAGCAAAACTCGGAACCTTAGTTAGGCTTGGAACCTATGGTTATCCTTACCACGGGCCCACTACGCCAACCGAAGTCTTCACTTTACCTTTTTCACAATCAGATTTCTATTCTAACGGTGCTATCAGCAAACATGCATTAGCGGGAATGATCTGGGACGCACAAATTGGCGTTGAACCGGGATCTGGGAACACTTTAGAACAGCTGTCCAGAAATTCCGGGGAAGATCGATCAGCAATAAACCGAGAAAACAAGCAGGTCATACAGACGAGGAGATAATAAAATCTAGTAGTTCTACATCGGTTGGTGTGGTGGATAGTCTTAGTAAGGGTAAATGCAGATTCGCAACCCTGTTGAGACTCCGAGTTTTACTCATATATCTCAGCTTTCTGGTAGTTCACATGGTACAATACCGTGAATACGCAGTAAATAAAGGTTAAGACATGAGGAGAGTGGTTCATCATGAGAAATATGAACTTTTCATGAAAAAGATGCAATTTTTAAACCTATGATCTTTTTTCTTCATCAAAAAATTGGACTCCACAAGATCCTAGCACTTTCATATCTCTTTGGAACGGGATCTACCGCGTTTTTTCTTTCTCCAAATCCTTATAAAACATAAAGGAAACCGTTCGTACAGGATTTTTCCATGTAACGAACAAATAAAAGCAAAAATAAGCACAGTGTGACTAACCTGAAGAAGTATTTTCGTCGTAGGAGAAGAGTCTCGTCTTCGCCAATGCCCTGTTCCCTCAATGTTTTGCTGTGATCGACCCAATCCAATTCCTCATCAGTGTGTAATTTTTGCCTTAAAAAATTGTATGTTTTTTGTCAACTATTAAACAAACGTAATGAAAAACTTTTTAAAAGCCACACAGGAATCGTTGGCAAGCCTTCGACCGATTTTAAAACTATTTAAATAAACTAAGTTTCTGTAATATGAGTCAGAAAGTCGTTCCGTTAAGGAAGGATTCAACAAAAAGCGGCAACTAAAGCATGTCTATTCTGGGAACTTGCCAATAATTCAGCAACATTACGGTAAACGACTACGGTAGCTATTGTGAAGCTCGGAAGGACATCACTTTAGAGGTTATACTGAATAAAGTTCACATGCTGAAAATTACTAGTTTTGTTTTCTATGAGGCACACCGTGCATAAGTGTGAGCCGTCCTCAACAAATGGGTGGGTGGGGCTCTAAATGTGGTAGTTTAGCGATTAGCAGTAGAAAGTTTAGGGATTTGTTAGTGCAACGCTGATTCGTTCCATTTCCATCAAATCGAACAACGTATCACTGAATTTCGACATACACAACAACATAAACAGCACTACATTGGATATATTACCATCTTAAGGTAAAACGGATAGATGTAGATAAAACTAATGGAAATCTGAAAGATGTAAGGAATTCCTCGCTCATATTCATTCCATAGAGGTATCCATTCTGCAAGATTGAGTCTACTTCTATGCGCTTCTTTCGAGCTAACGTTTTTAGACTTTTCAGATGAGGAATCCTTCCATCGTAACCCTGAACTAAGTTTTCTTTTAAATGGGACACACTACTTCAACGTACCACGCTCCATTGCTGATACTTCCTCTGGAATATAAATATATACAGTTTCCTGTAGCTGCTATTGAATGTAATATAGGCTTGTCGCCATTTAATCCTACGACAATATACAGAACTTTCGTGAATGACTGACAAACATCTTAACGATGCTACTTGTAAGACGATGGTTGAAGGACCACAGAGCCACTTTTAGGACTTTTTTCACAAGTCCCATGCTGTAACTGATGAGATTATTGATTATCTGAATCGTCACTAACCGCAACTGCTCCAACTTTTGCTCTTTTTTTCTGCCTAACGTTCCCATCATGCCTTTGCGCTGTTCTCCGTCAATTGTTCGTGAGCGCTCGTCTTTGACATTCATCATTGATCCACGACCATCGACTTCCGTCTCACGAACCTAAGAATGAACCATGTAAATTCACTTACTAACTGAATTGTTCCCTTCCATTACTTATAACTTCAAGCAAAGAAACATTGTTTACTATCTGTGCCACAGACTGAGGGTAAAGCGGATAAAGCATAAAACGTTCAGAGCTGATGAATCTCTGAGAGATGATTCATGCATTCGTCTGCATTCGTAGCAGCGTAAAGGTGAATGAATGCAATCTGGCTTACACAATCACTTGCACTGGTCTACCGATGTATGAAATCAGTGGAACTCTCCTCCCAGACAAGTCTGGTACCAATTTGCCGACCCCGGAGCGATAAACGCTTTCTGGGTCGGGCGCAGAACCGAATTAAGTACCGATGAAGTGTGCACTGCAGTCTTGCGGGAAATATCTATATTATGACAAAATAGGAAAAGATAAAAAGGGCAAAGGTGGTAGGCACCTATATTAAAATAAATACTTTTGACGTACATAAAATCTCGGTTTTAGTGACTTATAAAATGCTTCCAACACATGGGAAACTGATTTTAGTACAAATTCTTAGCCCAAATTCTCACAGCAATTTGAGATTGAAACGTCCACATTCATCCAATCCTAGTTAAATCCTAACCTACTGAATATATTCAGAGTTCAATTTCATGACATGTAGACCTATTTGCTCTGTAAGGATTTCAAATATCATCTATTGTGAGATTCAATTAGATCAACGCAAGCCTGAAAAAATCAGATTTGGTGTGTGTGAATTTCAATGCGGTAAAGCGGTCCAAAGCAAATCGCAGATGTTGATTTTCTGAGAGAAAAATCTTTGTTATGAGATCCTCCAAAGGCGAACGACTTTCCAAGAGCTCGGAACGAGATTATCGAGCTTACGCCTAAATCAAAGTGATTGCAGCTAAAAATCTCTTACCAAGCTATATTCCTCATAGTTAGAAATGCCAATTTTTGTGCATACGCCGACCATAAGTTGTCCGACAGGATGACTTTCGTCAATTGGGATTGTCTTCACTGAGCCATCCAACATTCGGACTTTTAGTAGACGGATTTTACGACGGTACTCTACCGTGTCCTAAAACAAAACAACAGGTTAGCATTGCGTAACAACTGGAAAAAACCACTACAACAAAAAAAAATCAACCAGAAGCCAAAAACTAGGTTCACTAACGAAATAAGTCATTAGTTCTAATTGATGCAGCTAACTGCACTCCGTTATTCATATCGGTAGGGTCCTTTCCGGCATTCCATTGCCAGTCGCCTATCATTTCATTCCTACTTAAAGTGAGATTACCCAACCCCTTAATCACTAACAGCTCATTGATGGAAAGGAGGTATCTATGGGTGTGGAAAAGTGACGTATAACGGAGGTTCACCTTTGCGACAACGTCGCGACAACTGTGTGGAGGAATCTTGCATTTCCATCTACAAACGCGGCCAAAGGTAAACCAGTAGCAAAGCATACCTAAGCGACACCTATGCTTACCCTTCTGCCAAAAACCATTAAAATAAGGAATGAGTCTCGTAGGAAAAGTATGATGCCATTCTTGCCCTTTAAGCGTTCGAAGCCCATTGGGAAGCTACGAAGTGTGACATTGACGGATGAGGATTTTACTTATGGCGCTTCAAGTCTACTGATGATTAACGGGATCTCAGATGAGATGTAGTGATGCAAGCCATAAATTATTGCAGTTTCTTCAGAGTAACTTACTTATTACCCACAGAGAATCAGAGAATTTCCGACACATACCTTCAAGAGTTTCATCAAAAAGACAAAAAGAATCCGATTAACAAAGTGAATGAAACATTTAACCCGATCCTAACAACGTGCACTGATTTCCAGGTGAACGTTTCCAAAAGCAATCGAAATTTCCAAAGTTAAAAAGCTGTCTCAGCTTTCAGTGAACTTTATTGATTGAAACACAAACCATTAAACCCTGAAGATCCTTATGAAGAAAGGAAAAATCACTCATATTTTCCCACATTAGCTTTTCCTTTTCTTTTCATCGACAGCTGTATTTTGAATAGACAAGCACGCGAAAAGCCAGGATTCCATGCAGAAGGACAGGAATGGTTCCAGAGAATGCATTACTTGTTTGATTTTTGAATTCCTAAGGTTGCTCTTCAATTCTCTGTGAAGATCTGAATCTTAGTGGGACTCAAGATTAACAAGATATTGCAAGGAGACGGAATCTATGCACTTCAAGCGATGGGGAAAACCTCCGATAGAAGTTTCTCGAGCTCACAACTCCTTCCATTGGAGCTGTTACGAAACCAACAGCAGTTGCCGAAGAACACGCTGAGATATAAAGGTGTTAAGTACGCATTTTCAACTAAGCTAAGATATTCCTATGACCGACTTTCTGTTAACCTCGGCATTAATTGATAATTCAATGTTTTTCATCAATAAGCAGACACGAGGTTGTTAATGTAGAATTTATTAGAACACAATTGCTGACGTTTCGGCGGTTTCGCCTTCTTCAGAGCCGTTTATTTGTTGTAAGTATTTGTCAGTCAGTTATCGACCATGTATTACGCTGTGCGGCGGCTATCCACCAACTAACTTAAATACTTACAACAAATAAACGGCTCTGAAGAAGGCGAAACCGCCGAAACGTCAGCAATTGTGTTCTAATAAATTCTATATTAACAACCTCGTGTCTGCTTATTGATGACAAACATTGAATTAAGCTAAGATACTTGATACTTGAATGGCCTATCCTTACTGATTGTGCGGGTCTCAGCGTAATCTCCATTTTTCGGAGATTTGCTGGTTAAGCCCTTGGTTCCCTAGAATCCCGAGGTTAGCCTGGCCAAAGTTTGCCCCATAAGCTTAGATAGCTTATCGAAAAAGCTGTAGTCAACATACTGTTATGGCTCGAAAACGAGGAACCCAATTCGATAGAAGAAAACCTAGCATCGTGATCATTTGTGCTTTCCATGTGAAGTAAAAGTACAACCCATAATAATCCGTGCATTACTTTTTTCTGCTAACATCGTTAAACTCCATCCATTCAACGTCGCTATTTTTTCCATTAACATTGGAATCCCCTCAAGTCTTCATAGGTAATGTCTATGAAATTCCTTCTTCCTACTAGTATCGTTTCACTTCTCCCTTCCAATTTCTCCAATTTTTTCAACTAACAACTATCGGAAGCGGTGAGAGGAAGCAAGAGAGTCGTTCCGTCTCCCTTTAACTTTCCTAGGCATCGCCGAGTTTTCTCTCTTACCTGGTGACGTATTAAATAGTGCTCGAGTGAATGCCCATTTGCTAGCCAAGCACATTTCGTCGGATCGTCGACGATTCGCATCAGGCCGTACTCTTTTGCTGAAATTAGTGCAACGCTAGTAATTTCAAGTTGTACTGTAAACAAGAAAATATCGAGAAGTTTTCCTGGAATAAACAAACAGTCTCAGCGTTACACTCAGATATGAATACGGTGCTCCATAATTTTTTCCGCTGCTTTCTTTCAGGCATACACAGGCTTGGGACTGATTTACTCTTATGTATTTGACCAACTCTTAGCAACTTTACTCTGGCGAGAATCGCTAAATCACTAATATTTCTGCTAAAACTAGCACGGATAACTTAAAGAATCAAAGACATTATACTTCCATGCGATTTCTGTGCGGTTGGTCTCTACGTGACATAGTGGAGACCTCATAGAAAGCGGCTCCGAGGAAGGCGAAAATCAAAATTTTAACTTATCATTTACTGCCTACTCCTTTTAACGGCAGGGTATATATTACGAAATATAACCTCAATGATGCTGAGATATTTGCAAAATCCCGGATCGCAGGTGTATGCGGTGGGGAACGAACGCGCTATTGTCCTTTCCGGGTATTAACGCGTTCACCACCACACCATGCGGGTCCTTCGTTTCGCCTATCTCTAAGTTAGTTCTATCGGTCCGTGCCATCAATCCTACCCGTCAGCGGGATTGATCTAGGAAACTAAAATCGGCAACGAACCCAGTTTAACCTATTATTTACTGTCTACTCTTTTTAACTTCAGTTTAACCGGGTTCGTTGCTGATTTGGGCTCCCCAGGTCAATCCCGCTAACGGGTAATTGCTGATGGCAAAAGATCGACAGAACTAGCTGAGAGACTTACGAAACGAAGAACACGCATGGTGTGGTGGTGAACGCGTTACTCTCCGGAAAGAACAATAGCGCGTTCGTTCCCCACCGCAGATACCTGCGGTCCGAAGTTTTGCAAATATCTCAGCATCATTGAACTTAAAGAATCGTCACTCTTTTATTATATGAATATTACAGCATCATGGATTTCAAGAAATAAGCCTAGAAATAGTTTTATTTGATGAGACCGATTTATTAACATCAGAAGGTCCTAGGCAATATAGTTGTTTTCACTAAAAGACTGCAGTTAGCTAGCCTGTTAATAGTAAATGCAGTCACTTCGTAAAAATAAATGCTTATGTTCCGTTTCAAACCGAAGAAGTGGAGGACGAAAAAAAAAGGAAAATCCTAGAAAATAAAGATCCCAGGAAGTGTATCACGCTTGAGTAGTTACAAAGTGCTACGCTCGGGAAGAAGACCAAAAGAAGAGGAAAAGGTACTGGCACGATTTTCATAGGCTGACAATGACGTGAAGGAAAATATTTTGGAATTCTTTTTTAGCAACGTTCCATTTCCAGAAAGTGCTAAATATTCGTCCATACTACCACTGACATGTGAGCGAACATGTCTCTTCCATCTAAAGACTCACTGATTCAGTTAATGTGAACGAAGCTCTCATAATAGCCTTCGATGGTCTGCCAATCGACAATTTAGGATTTTGCAACGACTTTGCTAGTAGCTCATTCCACTTGAAGTGTATAAGAATTGGCCTAAAGAGAGGAAGGAAGTAGAACTACCTACCATGTCTTTAATAGTGGCGGTCTATTGTACTGCGAAATAATGCCTCTTGAGTCACACATTCCTCTCGAAGAACACATACTAGCTCTTCCACCTCCGATTAAGCAACCTACCACGAATGTGAGCTTAAAAATTCCACATCCTGTGTGGCAACCTCAACTATCAAAGATATCCTCTGAGAATCCTTCTGAAGCAAGTCCGAGTCAAACTACTTCCCAAAGACTTAAAACTAATCCACCGAAAACCGTTTCATCTTAGACCATAAAGTGATGCGATTCGGATCAACGGCGAAATCCAACTATCTTCGCTTACAGTCTAAAACATAAATCTTACCACAGCACTTTCAAAATCCTAGTTTTCTAAACAATTAAACACTCCCTCCCAACTATGTGTATGGTTATCTATCTTTCAAAAAAAAAAATCAACACGTTATCCAGCTCTGCTTCCAAAGTCCAGCGTTCACACCACTCGTTCTTTCTATCTGACAATTCAATTTTTTTCCTATTTTGTTCATATATTCTTTCTTTGATGACCTTACACGAGGTTTATAAATATATTTATTTTCGGCTAAATGTTTCGACATCTTCGGCATCATCAGAGCCGATGATCCGAGTAAATGGTCCACGCTTGTTTTTCGTCTCGATGTGACGGCTTCGCCTTCTCGTCGAATCAGGTCTTCCTCAGCGGACCATCTCCTCGAATGAGGCATACTCACTCGGTGATGCCCTTTTATGCAGGATATCGATGGTTGACAGCTGTGATAGTCCGGTGATTGTAACTTGTTTTTTTCCGGACAATCAGTCCTGCAGAAGTCGGTGTCATTATCATTATTATCTATTTTCCTTACATATTTCCACAATCGTGGGCCTCAAAGACGTCAACATGTTCGAAGCAGATCACCACCATGGACGGCAATTACACGAGAAAGAAACTAGTGGAAATCTTGCTGGGACCGGAAAAACCAGTGCAGATGGGCTGCACAGGTAAGTAAGTAGCCGTTTCTACAATTATGAGGACATAAATTACACCCACGAGAATTACAGCACAAAAAAATTGAGGTTAGGACCATAATTCTAGGATCGCTTTGTGTTATACAAAGTTTCAGGCCACAACGAGTAATACACATTTATAAAACGAATTTTATTATTAGGATGGAATTCTTAAGAGTATAAAATTATGCTAAACCACGTCGAACGTCAGAAGTTCTGATGAATCAGTGTAAACTTGTGCTCGAATTTCTGTTAACAAGTATAGAATTGCCGTGAATTGCACGCGCACTCAACTCACTAGTGCCACGACCTCTTCACATCAATCACGACACTCCTCTGCGACAGCGCACTCTCAATCCGTGCTAAAGCCTCACTCCTGGCTCAAGCCCCCAGAGACAAGATCGATTTGCGGGCCACCTCCGAAATTCTTGTATGGAAGCCTTGGCCATAGGCAACCGAGGGATTACACCGAAGAAAGTCACGACGACCGCGCCAGCGCCTGTCGTAGCAATCAAAGCCACTCTTTAATTAGGTTAATCTAACGACTAACAACGACAGCATAATCAAAACCAGGGTCGTTAGAAACGATGGGTCTAATGGTAAAGTCAGAAACTTTAGTTTTTAGATGGCTAGCCTTGTTCGCTATATTGCTATCGCTGAATAAAACATAATTAATAAAGATTTAAGTCAAACTTATTGGTTAAATCCCCTAGACATGAGATGTCAGATGAATTTTATGTCCTAACTCTATGCAACGAATCAAATTCGGCAAAATAAGGGCAACTCGACCGTAACCCTACAAATTACAAGTGTTTCGACATCCTTTGCTTCTCTCGTTCCTTATTTCAAACTTGAGAAATATTAAGAGATTTCCAAACAATGAAGACAACTCCGAAAAGATCCTCAGCACGCAATCAAATGACCTATGGTTTCAAATACTTTCAAATATCCTGTTTAAATGATGTTTGTATTACGAAATCGATATACGAGTCCACAGCAAAACAGAAGAGATAATACTGAACAGAAAATGAATAATGCCCCCGGATGTCCTATCACCTCACCATGGCGAAAGGGTTTTACCTGATGCCGGACTGCGAAATACAGGGTTTATCTCCACAGAAGGATCACCTATGCTGAAAACGAGTTCGAAATCTAAATCTCACAGGCTAACTCAGAGTGATTATAGGACCCGCCATGATCCTAGAGGGAATGTAGGATCATGGTTCTACGTGAATGTAGAGGATCTACTTGGCGATAAATTGCTTCCTCTCTCTCTCCCTCCTTCCTCCATCTTTCTCTAACCTCAGTGAACGACGATTTATTGTAGACGCCTTAACAAAGCTTCTTCGAAACCCCGAGAAAATAGCCTTGCTTGTTGCTAAATTAGGAAAACAACAGTGAAATGGAGATCAGGTCTGTGACGTCGATGACTTCTTGTCAAGGCGTATCTTTCAATTAGTCAATACATAGTATTTTACTAAAAATTATGTCCCTAGCTCACTGTACTTAAGAAATAATAACTTTAAGCTGCAAACAAACTTATCAATCCCGCATCTCCTTACCATTCTTCAAAAATATTCACCCTTCTTGACTCATTCAAACATATTTCGCATATTCAGTTATTCACGACGCAGCTATTTTGAAATGCAAGTGATTCGACGTTACGAGCGTAACGATGTCATGCAAGAAGCTATGAAGTTCAGATGATATCATGTTGTTGACGGTAGTACAGAACAAAGCCGACAAACACTTACAGTCTCTTTCACAAAAGTAAAATTCCACCCGAGACAGAACCTGTCGTTAATTCGTAGCCCTCATGGAGAGATATGGAGATTCCCTTGGTTCTTAAATGAATCCCCATAACAGCTATGTGGAAAAGAATTTAAAGAAATACACAAAACAGTTCTTGAAACCGACCTTGACTTAACCTCGGCGTGAAAAATCAATACTTCCTTGGGCAACTATCACAAGCTTGTTACAAAGGTTCTATTAGGCTAACGTCTTCAAAGACCAATATGGTCAATCGTGGGAGCGAACGGTTGCGTAGACGATTGATTCAAATCATCGCAACTTTGAAGAAGACGAAGACGGCGAAATGACAGCCAAAGAAAACTTTTGTCACAACCTTATTGTAGCTTCTCAATCCAACGAAATGTTGATTGTACATTAATTAGTAGTCAGAGCAATCAGTTTTGAGATCCCCCGTCGGTATATCACTTCTTCAACTGATCCACATTCACGGCTTCACATAGGTCAACATAAAGTATGTACTAGTAGTGCACGCCGTATTACAACTGGGATTTGCAAGAGTTCGAAAGCTGAAGGCTCGAAAACGCTCAATCACCGCCTGTAAAATGAAGAACGTCCAACAAGTTACAGCCGCCTCCGGGGAATTCAAACGATTACATGAAGAGTGACAGCTCTCCAGAACCACCATGACTCCCAGTGGAATCCACGAGCTCATTGCGAAGTCGAATGAACTATTGCCATCACTGAATATCATGTACAGCCTAGGGATATTCCAACGTTTATCGAATCTTCACTGCAATCTCAAAAACAACAACAACCAAAATATTATGAGGTGATAACTGGAGAAGAAACTATAGGAGCAAAACGAAAAGCAAATTAATAGTTGGATCACCATTGCCGCTTTCCATATGAACGACAAACGATGGAAGAAACTTAAATCATACCGTTCGAAGGAGACACAAGACTTCATTTCCAAGAAATAATTTTACATCCGCCTTGAAAGCTGCAACCTAAGTTGCTTGCAATCATGAA
Organism: Angiostrongylus costaricensis; assembly: GCA_900624975.1. Lineage (NCBI taxonomy): Eukaryota > Metazoa > Nematoda > Chromadorea > Rhabditida > Metastrongylidae > Angiostrongylus > Angiostrongylus costaricensis. The sequence goes on from UYYA01000095.1 coordinate 65,337, forward strand.
TTTGAAAAATAAGCAGATCATTGCAGATATTTTTGACCCTGCACGTGGAAATTTTTTACCCTGTATATGACAATTTGTGGGCGAGTGCAGCGCAGTGGTTAGAGGTGACCTGCAATGCGCCGGGGTTCGATCCCGCGCCCAATAATCATCAAGCCTTCCATCATTCTGGGGTCGGCAAACTGGTAGCAGACCTGTATGGGAGGATATCAGCAGTGACTCGATGCATCAGTAGGTCACCGCAAGTCATTGTTGCACGCCAGATATGCGTTCAATTACGATGCTTAATGAAGGCGAATTCATGGTGCCTCCCTCAGAGATTGACCAACACGAAGAGTTCTATCCTTTATCCTTGTTATGTGCCAGATTCATCGCTTAAACCAAAAAAAATGACAGCCTGTTAGAGAAAAAGAAAAGGAGAAATTTCTCTGACGTAAGTATTTGCTTTATGCAGATAAACATTTTAGATCTTTACCATTCTAAACTTTTGATCTCGGCAATTACGTAGCCTATATGTTTCCAACTTCAAAGGAATGGAACTACTTAGATTGAACACTTTTTCGAAAGTTCTTTTCTAAACCCCATTACCAGCCATCTGACGCCTTGTCCAAGTCCATCCACAATGATTAGAGCCGGATGTTTAGTCTCAATTACACAAAATGAAGATTAGCAACTGATTAGGTTCAGACTTCCTAATTGTTGTTCATTCATAAGACACAATGTTCAAGAATGGAAGGATGAAAGGATTAAGGGAATGAAGGAAATTCAGACATTTTATCGATTTAATTGTCCTCCTTAGAATTACCTGAGTCTCAGGTAACCGTTCTCTGATGCACAGGGGCAGGCGCCAGCCTAAGGTGAAGAGCAGGAAACACCGTATCGGCCATGTTCAAGGTCTAAGAAAAAAAAGGCCGGACAAACACTAAACTTAACCGAACAACTGGCAAGGAGACTTCTCACAACTATTTAACATCAGGACAGTCTCCTCAGACCACAAACGTTATGCTTTTTCAGATGCCGCTGATCACCCAAAGTACGATGTGATCAAGCTTTAAAAACAAAAACTTGAAAACTCAGATGAGATATGGAACCGTTGTCACTAAAGATGAAATTTCATCGCTTGATGCAGGTGACGACTTCACTGCTCAACTCTCTTTTGCTCCCTTGGTTGAGCACCATGAAATTCTGTCCCCTGTTTCTACCATTCAGCATCTCTCACTTCCTTATCAGAATTAAGCAGTGTCACCAGCTGTCGCACATTAATTTCAACTCGATACGGAGCCAAGTTTTGTAAAGATCTTGAAGTATTCATTTGTAAAAAGGGATCCCTTTATAAATTCATAAAGCTCTAAGGATAAAGGATAAAGCTCTCAGTGTTGATCAATCCTTGAGGAATGCGCCATGCATTCGACTTCATTAAGTATCGTTGGAGGTGATTGGATGTATATATGGCCTTTATAATGACTCGCGGTGGCCTGCCGATGTATCGAACCAGTGCTGGTATCCTCCCAGACAAGTCTGGTACCAATTTGCCTACCTCGGAGGGATGGAGGGCTTGGGGACCATGGGCGCCGGGATCGATTCGTGTGTGTCGCAGTGGTGACACCAACCATTGCGCCACACGCGCCCTTTATAAATTCATATGAGACTAAATCAGTGTGAAAATAGGAACTCTGTAAAAATAAGGGGTGGTACAATCGATAAATTTAGACCAAGAAATCGAAAAAGAAATGGAGATATTCTTGTGCGAGTACAGTCCGTACCTACTACAGAGGTAGCCTTTTCAAGAAGAAGTACTAGCACTGCCGAACGTGGGAAATCCTAAACGGTTCAATTCGAGATCTTTCCGTATTTTCACACCATATTAGACCACCACTTTCGTACTATGAAGAGAAAGAAGCTTTAACCACAAAACAGAAGAAAAATCAGACATCGAGAGAAAAAACAAGCCGTCCATAACAAGACCACCACGGAAAAGCCCTATATAATTATGGTTGGCACGAGAGGAATGAAACGACGGAAGACAACGCCTTTTTTCCATATGTTACTAAAAAGACGCTTTAATCTGAGCCGAACAGGCTTTCTTTTCTCAACAACATGCTATAATCATTCATCAAACAAGACTGGAAAGCTCTTGGAAAACAGAAGATACATGCGATTGGATCCTGATGCTATAGACATCTGACAAATAGTGATATTCAGTGCAATTTACAGAGATGCGGTACAGAAGCATCGTCATCGATCCTGATATGCACGCATTCTGGAAGCAGTTTAAAAAAAAAACATTAAGGAGTATCGCTGACATCTTCGCGGGCACAACTTTCCCTTTCCAAACAACTGCCAAGATGGAGAAGACAGAATCCTTCATCTTGAAACAGAAGCGATAACAGTAAGATTCTACATAAACCTCTACCCAGCACCAACAGAAGTGTCAGACCTCGCAGTTGCCGCTGAAACACAACCACCAACAATTCTTTTCACAAATGTCCGAGCTTCAATAAGCCTCTAATGATTTAAAGCTTGGGACATCTCTTGGACGAAGTAGAATTTCGGTTGGCCTCTACGGACCGGCGACCACTACCTACGTACCTGCTATACCCACCGATTACAACACATACAACTAATGTCATACTATCAAATTCAAGAAATACTAAACTGCTGAAGGACCTTACGCACCGTCGTATTCCACAACAGTGGCGGCAATGCTGAACTTTGTATATACCGGCCACAAAAACTACTGAAGGTGCTTCACAAATTTTCCACGAAGAGCGTTCTGATGCATACCTTGAAAAACTTGGATGAAACCCGAGCTATTCAGTAGGCTCGATTTGGCAAGGGATCTACTTGCGTATATCACATAGAGACATTCTCGACGTTCATAGCGGTCTGCTAATAATCCTACCTATCTCTTATCCTTTCGCTGATTGACGATGAAGAAATATTTTAGGTATGGAGAACCAACGCCATCTAGTCAGCATTAATTGACGAAGGCACAAAAGCGTTGTACACAAAAGCGATTGACTGCAATACTCATTGTAGAACGACAACACGGCTTTCTCACTAACCGCTTACTATTCCAATTGTCAAAGAAATATAACAAGGCGAAATAATACCTCGAAAACGATTCACCGTCTCACCTCAGCGCTACGGGTATTGGTCGGTAAGATGGATATGTGTTAGTGGACGATTTCTCCCCCAGCTTCGTTCAGCCGGCGACATTGTCATTGGCATCATTTACAACTGCATTAAAAAAAAAACCTGATGTAACGCTTTACGCAGTCACTAAACCAAGAAAGAAAGATAAAAGTCTGTGGAGAACTCAACCCCATGCAGAAAGTTTGGTGCGAAGAAGACTGAATTATTCCAGATATATCATAGATAAAAACGACATCCTACGCATTCCAAACACGTTCAGTGAATATCCACAACTTGAGAGAAGAACTCAATAGAAGACAACAAGCAACATGTACAACTCACTCATCTCCGACTGCGGTCACTGATCGGCTTACTGATTGCGTGCTACGTGCTCATTTATTTGACGAAACAGTACTTCCACCCCTCAGCTATGCAGCACAAAAACCTTTCACGATAAAGCTTTCGGAACCGACCAATCTCTAAGGGGTGCACCATGCAATCGACTTCAGCAAACATTTTTAGAGAGGACTGAAGGAATATCTGACGTCTACGTTAACTCTCGGTATCATACCGATGCATCGAGTCAATGCTTCCATCCTCCCAGACATGTCTGGTACCGCTTTGCTAACCCCAAAGGGATGGAGGGCTTGGTTAACCCGCCACGCCAGATCGAAACAACGACCGCTTGTCTGGTGTAGGGCACCTCTAACTACTATGCTACACGCATCGCCACAAAGCACTCGAGTGCTGCTTTTGGATCTGAACAGGTAAACTCCATATAATGCCGGCTTTTGTTGACTAGACCTCTGAAAAACACTTTGGCTTCAAGTTCCAACAGAATATTTCTCTATGTTATAGCCCGAACAGAAGACAAGAAGAGAATACGATAGGTGGACGAGAAAAAAGTCAAAGTGAATCGCAAGAAAATTGAAAGGACCTGGACGGAGATCTTCAAAAAGTTTAGCCGATGTTGTCGTGGAAAAGCATCCTACAACTATTTACAGCTACAGTTAACTTTCAGATTCTCAAGCTGTAGCCACAACCACAGTGATCGGTCAAAAAATAACTGCTTATAATACTGGAGATTTTTTGACAACGAAAACAACGAGTAAAAGGATAAAGCTCTCGGCGTTGATCAATCCCTGAGTGCTTTGCGATGCATTTGAATTCATTGTTAGAGATGATTGAATATCTATGTCTATTTTTACCTTTCAAATACTTACATCTATCGACTCAGCACTCTCATGCGTCTGTACAAGCCCGTTACCAATCTGCAGAACTCCCAAGAAATGGAACGCTTAGTGAACCCGAAGTACGGAATCAAACCGGGGACGGTCCAGTGTGCATTGTAGGACACCTCTAACTCCAGCGTTACACGCACCCATGAGGAACGAAAAGAGAATATAGAGCAACTAATACAGAAAATCTCATACAGTGGCTCTGCTTGAAGCGATTTGGGGGTTTAGTAGTTCCGTTTTTGTATCGTCCAACCATAATCCTCACAGTAAAACTCCTCTTCCTCTATTGACTATTACTGCATTTAAACATGGCAAGTGAGTAAATTAGACACTTCACAAACTGTAAACCAGTGGATGTTTACAGATTGTGTTCATGACTACAGCACCATTTCACGTGGTAGCCGATAAACAAACACCACCCGGTATTTAACAAACAGACACCGTATTGAAAAAATCGTATGCTTCGATCATATCCAATAGTTGAGATTTAGCAAATAAAGGATGAAATACTCACGATCAACGTTCATGTGCAATTTTTCGCGAATCACTTTACACACATCGAAAACTAGTGTGGATGGATCGAACTGCATCGTTTTCTTTGTGCCTTTCTCCGTGGAGACCACGTTCAACGTTATCACACCCATCTTGAAGGCACACGAAGATGTGACGGTGAGGTACTGTAACACTCCGAATTACTCTACGATACCTTAGTTATTCTGTAGTACACACGATGTCAGCAACATGAAATGAATACTCTCACGAAAACCGATATTGATCATAATTTAGTGTGACTGTCTCAACTGTGGATGAACAATTAGTAAGTGATTAATAGAGAGTGTACTAAGATTTGCTCTATATTAAAGAAAATAAGACAAACGACTGTATCATATGATGAATCAGATGGTATGAGAATAATGTAGGCTGATAGTTCTGTTCACAGAGAGTGATGAATTCTTGAAGGCCGACTAAAAGATGAGTAGGAAGTCGTGTGATACATCAAATCTCTGAAGAATGCAAACAATAAACATAGAAAGAAAAGTATTAAGTTCACGGTACCCTTTATTACATCAAAACAACAAGCTCTTAACAATAATCTGAAGACTGCGTATAGAGACAAGAAGTCTTCTGATAGAAACCCCCGTCCTAGGATGCAATAATAATCGCTGCCTCTACAGTTCGCAAAAATCTGTTCAATTCTTACGGTGATCTGTAGCACTTACTTTAACAATGCTGTAGTAGTTACTTATAGTACTTTGCAGTACCTAGCACTTATTTCAACAGTATTGCAGTACTTACAATCAGTAAACGATCAAGAATGCCTCCACAGTAGCAAGTAGAAGGCATTTATCAAAAACTCTCAAGTTAATTTTAGTTCCTTTAAAGAAAATCTACTTCCTTTGATACCGGATAGCTTAGGCTGAAAATTAAAGAGAAAATAGTTTAAGGCACAATCGATTTTAACAGCTCAGAACATCTTTAGCTTACTACCCTCGATATCCAAAGCAATTTTCACATGCGAGTGAATTCCCGGCTAGAAAAAATTCACCACAGACCTCTAAACGGAACCAAAAGTTGAAGAAGATCTTCATGAAAAATAGCTTTTATATTGTTACCGAGTATGATATGGCCACTTGTGGACCTCGTTTAGTCCAAGGTTACCATAGAAGAGAAACTACTGATTGAGGTTTGGTAACGTTATGAAATTTGTCAAGTACGATTCAGCAAATGTGGACCAAAAATAAAATCTGAATTTAAAAAGATATTTCTCAAAACAAGTGATGAGATCGTTGTAGTGAGCAATATTTCTGTCGAATAGAGAGCAGCGATCTCATTTGACTTTTCTTTGCACATCGTAGGATTAATATAACATCCAGTAAGTAAAAAAAGTAGCTCTATTTGAACATATTACGTTGCACTCGATAATGATTTGTCCCAGTGATCTGATTGTCCGCAGCAATTACACCTCGAATGTTTGGGACAAACCCACGGTGCCCACAGACCTAACGCTGTTCTATCGAAACGAGACAACTCGGGATAGAAATCCAACCAGGTGCTGCTGGTGGTTCACCGCGTTACACTGAGAACACTTGGCCTCACCAGACTAGGTGAGACGTATCGCAGCCGCATATTAGTGGACAATGCTTTACCCAGTAATGTTCATAAAGGAACTAAAAGGTAACATATCGTGTAACGTTCCTCTGTCAGAGCCGAACGTCGCTACTGTTATGATGGTGGGATGGATTTTGTGGGAGGCGAAGGAGGTAGGAAGCTTCGAAGCCCGTAGGCATTCCTTTGTCAATGAAAGTAGGAAAGAAAAGGACAAAAAACCACATCACCACTTACTTTACACATTGGTGCTTAGGGCCATTCGGTGCGATAACGATAGGTCTCAACGACCTTATCACCTATGTGGCACGCTTTGGAAAAGCTTCCTAGCAGGATCGCTCAAGAAAACCAAAAAAGATCTCAGTAGGCTTCATTTAAAATGAGCCCAAGAAACGGCTTTCACCACCTCGGAAGAATTAGAGGCTTGGTGAGCCTAAGCCGCGATTGAACCAACACCGTGCTTTTGGTAACCGGCATCACTACCACTATGCTATCCGCACCACTGGCATTTAGTTTCCACAAAAGAAAAAGTTTTGCGAGAATCAAAAAAACCACTAGAGGAAGCACATTAGTCATAACCGAAGACGAGAATCAGGTTCAACGAAATTTTACGTGACGACGATGACTTTAAAATCGATTTATAACACGATGTGTACATTTCATAGAAAAATAGTGTAAATGTAAAGTATTACTTCAAATTAAGCGCTGAAAATATCTGACCAAGAAGAAAATACAAATAAGTTCGTGTTTACAATTTTTCTTATAACTTAAAAAAGTTTTAAACAAACTCATAAGGGCAATCGTAAGACCAGAGTTTAACTCTATTCCGGACTCTGAATTCCATTAGACTACGTAGAAAACAAAAAGAAAACGAATCTGGTACGATGAGTAGCTGACAGAAAACAACTACTTCTAAGGAAAAAGTTCGTTGTCATTCAAAATTTTACGACAGAGAGGTAGCGACATTAGTTCAAACAAAGGAATTCGACATCAATTTTTCAAGGGCATCTTTTCATGAAGAACTTTGTCTGAACCACAATACTCATTCACTCTAGAATATTCTAGAGAACAGAGAACAAAATTTGACAGATTAAACATAAGATATACGACTTGCATAGTGCAGTGGTGAGTGCGTTAGCCCTTGGAAAGCGTAATAGCGTGTTCGGACGCCACCGAAGACACCAACGGTCCGGAGTTTTGCAAATATCTCACCATCATTATGGCTATAAATATGAGAAAGTTTAGAAAAAAGAGAACGAAGTAAGGCCATAGTTAAGTTTAAATCGTCAGAATTGACACATTCTGAGAACAACTGCCCAGAAATAAACTGAACTCTTACTGCAGGCACACATGTTCTCATTAAAAAAAAATTACACAGAATGAGACTCAAGAATGCAGAACTGAACCAATGACTACCTTCGACTTCGTTACTTGTCATCTCAACAAGAAATGGATGACTGGAATAAATTCAGTAACTGACGGAGTGATGAGTGCGTATGAATAATTGAGGAAGAGCCGATTCCCTCCTTCTTTCGTCCACAGCAAAAAAAATCAGCATTTACCTGGCGATGAGTCAGATAGTGCTCTTACCTTTCGAAACTTTTATAGGTACAATCCTGTAGCTCGAGTCGAGAACCAGATGTAGCGAAATTTGAAATCAATAGCAAGTTGTGGAAACTTCACACACCCGGAACTAAGACGCGAATTTAAGAACAAATGCTATAAATGGAACTGTTTGCAAAACACAGATAAAATATGAGAATTCTTTGGATTCTGATCCATAAAATTAGAACAATCCTCGCTTGAGATAATTGTAGCATTTGTTGGGTTTTATTCTTGTTCGATCTAGAATGTTCATTGGGAAAACGTAACCGTGGGTTCCACCTGAGACTGAACTAGCTAACTGAACATTATATGGCTAGAGAAATCCCCTAGCAAATCAGCCATACCTTTTCAATTCATGAGTAGCGCTGGTAGAGGACAAAAAGGCACATTGTGGAATTCTCAATTCTATTTGATGAGGACAAATTATCTTGATGCAGAAAAACTTCAGCACACAACTGGTAAATAAATGTTCATATATCATACATATAGGATGAATAGAACAAGATGGAGACAGAAGAAAATAACTCGCTCGGCGCTTTACACAAGCTGACGACGCCAACGCAGGACAGCAGCTGCTAGGCGTTTGCAATCTCTTCTGCCTCACGACGCAGCCGCAATTGTCTGACTGGCTAAGTATGAGGAACGAGAAGCGGTCGGTATCCGAGAAAATCAGAAGTGAGGGAGAAGAACAATGAACGGAAAACTATGCAGATGTGAAGATGAGTAGATGTTGTTGAAAATCTGTAACAACACGAGAATTGAATCGGTAAGATACGAATCATTAACATCTCCTAGGTCGATGAGAGCTGAAGGAAGGTGACACTAACTAGAAATGTGGATCAGATTCCTTTCTCTGTGTTACAACATCAAATCTGTCTTAGTTCCGATTTCGTTGGAGAAAACGATCATGACAAACATCTAATTTTGAAAACACAACGAAGTTGTAAAAGTAATCAGTTGATAAATCCAGTTCGGCAAAGTGAACAGTAGGTACCAATGAAGATCAGGCAGTCGGTCACCTTCAAAAAACTTGTTTCCATCACATAAACGCTATCTGTAACTCCTCTTCATGAAATCATCATCAAACGTCATACAATTCAATCATGAGAAAAAACCACAACCGAATGATTCCAGACAATTGCTACTATCCACTGATCCATCCGCTGATAATTAGCACATTTCTTAAGTAAAAGTAGAGCGTTTCCTACAGCCAAAGCGGAGTTTTTTTCTAATTTCCAGCTTTAGGGATAGCCCTCATGTGCGGATCTCGATCCGGTTGGTCCCTTTTACAAGTTTCATGCCTCCAGATGCCGTATGGGAGCTCAGAAGACACACAGCAAAAGTGATGACACGCCTACATTGTGAAGATGGATTCAACGATGGGTTTCTTGGATCTACCGCGACGAATTGATTTTTACCTTACGTCCACATGGTGTCGTATTCATGCACACGTGTATTGATGAGCTGGTGTGTGTGTGTGTGGATTGCATCCTGCTTATCAAACAACAACCCAATCGAATACTAGAAAGTACAATGGAAGCGGCTCGTGATCCTCTGCAACAAATAAAGTCCATAGCTACTTCAGTTACTTCAGTAGAACCTAACAGACTACTATGAGTAAATCCTACACCGATGGCAGAGACAGGTGAGCTACCAGAAACTACTATCTCTCAAAAAAAGAGTGGGAATATAGACCTTCATTCGACAGGCATGATGTCCATTATGTCCTTCTAATGAATGGATCCCAATGCGCAGATCTGAGAAACAGCATAAACAGATGGAGACTATACATATTATACGAATGTTAGAGTCGATGAGTAATGTGGTTACAAGTGATGCAGATGATGCTGTAAAATTTATGTCAACACTAAAATTATCGTCTTCAACCTTAAAATCACATGTATATTGTATCAAGCAGCATATATACTCGTGATCCAAGCAGTATTTCTAAGCACCAAGGGGCGGATGCACAGTGGTAGTGATGTCCGTCATCACGAGCATGGTGTTAGCTCGATTACGCTCTGAGCCAACCAAGCACCTCATCCCACCGGTGTCGGAAAATTGGTACCGGGCTTGTCTGGAATAAAAATCACTCTCTGCAATCCATTTGAGAACAGTCCAGCCCGGCTATCTCAGGACTCTGGAGGGAATTCCTCGACCAGCATTCTACGACATTCGAGATGAAATCCGCATTTTATCAAATTTTTTACATAACCCGTCTTCATGTCTACTGTGCGAGGATCCGCACAGTAGGCGTGAAAACAGGTCAAATAAAAGAAAATTTCTAAGCAACTATCATTAGAATAGATCTAGAAAACCTACAAAAACTCGTCGATGAAAGACAAAATAGTAAAGTACTCAGTAGCTGACCTTCAAGTGTTACTGAACCGACCAGATTCCTTCGTACTACTTCAAGATTTATGAATACGACATAAACAAGACGATGACATTTCCATGACACTGATCAACACCAAGAATCATCATGCAATGACCCTATCACATTTTTCATAATGATGAATGAAAGCTTGGAGAATACCCATCGTAAGTGAACATACCAAAACCTTATTTATAAGATCTTTAAAGAAATCGAAGTCGATAAACGTATCGACATAACCGTCATAAATCCTTCGAAAGAATCCGTGTATTCATGCAAATGAACATGCGGAACAAAAAGATGAAGATTTGGAGAAGATAGAAATTCGAGGAACACACCAAAAAGACCGTTCCCTATTAACAAACACTATAGTACTCATTACTATTATGTCCGAACAATTTTCCCTTCCAAACCAAACACATTCATCATCTAGCTGATCCACGAAAAACATCATACAGTACGAAAACTATGATAAAAAGATGAAAGATGTAGATGACATGATGATTTACATATGCCAGATCCGTATCCATTCAGAGGTATGTTATTTCTTCGATAAGAATGACCGTCGGTATCTCTGACCAGAGCGATCTCAAAAAGAGACACAAAAAACAGAAGGCGCACAAAATAAGCTCAGATTAGAGAAAATGGATAGGAAAAAAAAGATACGTAAAATTGAAAAAGGATCTAGGAGAAATCACAATGTTGACTTTAACTTGTGATTTCGACTACAGCTTTAACTTAACTGGGTTCGCTGCCGATTTGCGCTCCCTAGATCAATCCCGTTGACAGGTGATTGCTGATGGCGCTGTTCAATAGAAGTAGCTGAGAGACAGGCGAAACAAAGGACCCGCACGGTGTGCTGGTGAACTCGTTGGCCACCGGAAAGAGTGATAGCGCGTTCGTTCCCCACCGCAGACACCTGCGGTCCGGTGTTTTACAAATACCTCAGCATCATAGTGGATCTAGGAGAGTTAATAGAAAGAACAAGGGTAGAGGAAAACAATTCACATTATCACAGCGAAATTTATGCAACTAAAACAGATGTGATTCATCGGACGGCCTTCTTTTTCGAAATTCCCAGCTCAACATAAAGTTTGTGATGAACTACGTGACATTCGTTATCGTTTCGACTTTAGTTAAACACTTCCTCCTTTCGAAAAGATGTAGTTTTCCACGCTGAGTCAAATCAAACACTTAGCTGAAAACGTTAGAAAAATGATTTATTGTTGAAGAACAACGGAATCGAGCGCTATTCTCCTCCGTTCTGAATAAGACTAAGTGTCGTAATTTTCTAGAAGAACCGAAGAAATTGCTTTACAAGACAAAAGCAGCATCGATTCAGGAAAATTAGAGAAAAATTCGAGGAATCAATAAGGACTTTTAGTGAGTGAAAAGCCGAAAAAGAAGTTTTGTCTTGTGTATTTGTCGCACTTGAGAACCACACATGATCCTGAATTAGTCGATTTAAACTTGCTTCACAAGAACACCATAGCAATAAAGGATAAAGCGTTCGGCGGTAATCAATTCCTAAGGGATCCACTATGCATCGTTTGCATTCGTGGCGTGGATGTGGAAGAGTGCACATCTTTTTTTAAAATTTTTTTTATATGGCCCATCTTCATGTCTACTGTGTAGATCCCAGCACTTCCCACATTCGATTATCCATCAGCCACGAAGCTCTTACAACTATTACGTGTGACCTCGGCTGCTGCTTGAGGATATTCACTTCATATGGAACGCCATAGAATGGTGGTAGAGTTGATTCTCCCCGGAGTCCTGATATAGAAGGACTGGAGCGTTCCCAATTGGATCGCAGAGAGTGATTTTTTCCCTAACAAGTCCGGTAACAGTTCTATGACCCCGGAGGGATGAGAGGCTTGGTTGGCCCAGGGCAGAATCGAACTGATACCATGCTCGTAATGATCGACATCACTACCACTGCGCTTTCCACCCCAAAATAAACAAGTGGTCCATACATTAACTTGCTGGGGCTTACCTGTGTATTAAATCAGCGTTTTTTTATCCTCCTAGACAAGTTTGGAACCAATCCACCGAACATGAAGGGTTACAGGTTTGATTGACCAAGGACTACCAACCAATGGTCATGAACATCATAGAAGCATTTCTAATCACTGATTTAGCACAAGGATAAAAAATAGAACTCTAGGTATTGGTCAACTCTTAAAGGATGTGCTATGCAATAAACTTCATTAAGCACTGTTAGAGGTAACTAAACGCATGTCTGGCCCATATAATGACTCGTGTGGTTTACCGATGTATCAAGCCAGTGCTGTTATCTTCCCAGACATGTGTGGTAACAAACTGCCAAACCCGGAGAGATGGAGCGCTTGGTGAACCTTGTGCGAGGAGATCGAACCCATGTCTACTGAAGCGCGCTTCTAGCCACTGCGCTACACGAACTCCTTCGGTTTACAATAACGTAGCTAAATTAAATGGTCAAAAAGAACATCTAGTTTGGCGAAAAGCAAAAGAATACCAAAAATTAACATTATGAATGGCAAAAACAGAAACCAACAACTTCTTCAGTTTGACGCCCAAATGGAGGCCCAATAACCAACCAGGGAAAAAGTTTGAGGGATAGGGATAAGGTACTCAGCCACATTTAACATACTCAACTCGGCCGACCTCTAGAAAAATCGATTACCAGTTTTCCTAGCAAGTCGATCCAATTCACTAAGAAAATCTTCAACAACCACACAATTACTTTAATGGAAGCGCTTTCGGAAAAGTGGTGAGCACGAGAGGTATAAGAGTTTCATCGTAACGAAATAATTAAGTCAAAGCTTTGTTAACAAGGATATGCTAATTTTAACAGTTTCCATTTCAACGGATAAAATCCACTACAAAGTGAGGTATGGATGCTTAAAAGTTGAAGAAGAGTTACGAACATGACTCTGCAGCAGCCTTAAAGCTCTTATGTAAGCATCCATGATTTTTAGTCGCTGGTAGTTATGGGTTATAAAACAAATACACGGTATCTTGAACTAAGAAGGCAAAAGAAAGCCACAAAACAAGCACCAAGACAACTTTCGACTAAATAGAGCCAAGATGAAGTTAATAGAGGAAATTATCTATAAAATATGATAGATATGCATAAGAATGTCTCGTCAACGTTGCTGAATACAAGCGCTGATTGAGAATTCTCCTCTGAAAGTGCAAACAAGAGAAATGTTGTGGAAGAAACGCAAAGTACTTTCATCCATCAATCATAAAGCATTAAAGCTAATTTAGCACAATAGTGCTAGTAACCTGGGCCGACTTTGGCCTAACTGACCTCAGCACTCCAGGGTCCACAATGGCTAAACCAGCAAAACTCCGACAAAATGGAGAATATGCTGGGGCCCGCACAACGAGTGAGGACCGGTCATCCAAGTAACTATCCAAGTGCAAGTAACGGCACAATTCACCTACTAATCGACAGATTATTCTCTTACACCCAAAAAATTACAAAAACAGAGACAGAAGGGGACCATTGGTCTAGAACGATGATCTCTGCTCTATGTGGATGATTCCTCTTCGTTTTTTGAATCAGAACGCTTCATACTTTCAGTTTCTCATTAAAAAAAACAAGAGAGTTCTCGGCGTTGATCAACCCATCAGGGATACTCCAAGGATTGAACTTCATCAAGCATCGTAAGAGATGATTTAATCCATATCTAGCCTATATAATGACTTGCAGTGTAGTAGTGATCTATCAGTTTAGTGCTTCTATCCTTCCAGTGAAGGCTGGTGCCAATTTGCCGACTCGGAGGCAAGGAAGGCTTGATAAACCAAGAAGCGCGGGATCGAACCGGCGATCGATCCAGTGTGTGCACCAATACTATTTCTCGAGATGTTTCACCATATGCTAAATTAGACAAGCTACTACAGAAAAAATCAAGTGGTAATATGTTAACAAATCACTCAGCGGATCAATCAACCAACAAATAAAAACTCGAAGAAAATCTCAGAGGATAAGAAGTGTAACATCGTCAGAGAATAGTGAAGGAATTTCAGAAATGAACATCACAACTACAGCGATAGCCAGACAAACAACATTGTGTGAAAATCACTCTCCTAAATAATCAGATGAAAATGTCCCTTTGACAATAACTTTGCAGCAGATGAGAACCAGTACAGATGTTCGGCTACGTAGAATCACGTCGAAACAATGTTAGAACTGCAATCGATGAAAATCACGGAGAAAAAGCTCGTTGACGACTTCGATCCATCTTTACCTTAAAGATGTTACGGTGCAAAATGCTTATAACACCCTTCATCCAACAAAATTTTTCTAGGTAGAGTACGTTCTAAGAAGCTTAGTGGCATCAACGGTGACATTAACTCAAACATTATATATATGTATACATACGTAAACGATAAAAGGATAAAGTTCTCGCCGTTGATCAACCCCTGACGGATGGGCCATGCACTCGACTTCATTAAGCATCGTTAGGAGCCGATTGAATGCGTATCTGGCCTTTACAATGACTCGAAGTGGCCGACCGATGTATCGAGCCAGTGCTGTTATCCTCCCAAACAAGTCTGGTACCCATTTGCCGACTCCGGAAGGATGGAAGGCTTGGTGGGTCATGGACGCGGGGATCGATTCCGCGGGTGTGTTGCAGGGCGCCTCCAACCACTGCGCCACACACGCCTTCATACATACATGAATATATGTATGTATATGCATATTTACATGTATATGTTTGAGTACCAGCAAAAAATGAAAGGTCAATTGCTAAAGACAAACAAAAAAAAAGATAAAAAGTGCAAAAAGTTTGCAGAGTATTCGATACAAAGCAGTTATTTAAATAAAAACTAAGGTACTTTGTAAAGGTAACGACTAAAAATAGTGTCACCACAATGTCTTAACTTTTATTTACTGCCTACTCTTCTTTGTTTGTTGGATAGAATAAATATAGCTACAAGGATGCTGAGATATAAGCGAAACCGGAAGCCTCACTTGGGCTTCGAACCCGCAATTACCCTTACCACAAGCTCATCTGGTATCCAGCACGCTAACCGTTGTCCTTGGTTTACCCTTCTTTAACTCAGTTTTTCACTCCATCGGTGCTGTCAGAAACCACTCGTCAACTGGAATGATCTGGAGAACATAAGTCGCCAGTGAACCCACTTAAGCTGAGTTTCGCTGCAATCACTATCATCAGTATCACTACCAGAGCAACCACTTATCGATATGAAACGATCGAATAAAAGAATAGAAAGTATAAATCACGTATGAATAAAAATTTTGAAATAAAAAGAACGATTTTTTACTGAAAAACTAGAATTCAATCAATAGAATGAAACTTGGAAAAAAGTTTCCCGCTTCAGTCAAACCATGTAAGACTTCTATGAGTGGTTGTCACAATTTGACCGTAGTTCTGTAGTTTAAGGATATCTCCAGCAGACCAGATCACAGTTGTTTCCTAAGTCCGAGAAAAAAACGTCCGTGACACTTCCGACATTCATAGAAGGCGCTGCAAGGTAGAAAGCTGGAAAATGTGCTTTTTAAGAGTTGGCGAGTCGAAAACCTATCAGAGGGGTCTCATCACTAAAGTCAATTCCCTGCTTATGAAAGGCTTATAAGTTGAATAACTTTTAGATCGATAACTGTAAGTGAAACAGTTATTGATCGGGTGTAAAACGGCTAACTAAGACCTGAGTCATCAGAAAACGGACGACGACCGGGTGAGCGGACGTTTTTAGTCGAACACACACAGAGGCCGCAATCAGAAAGACGAGAGCGCAGACAGCACAGAGTGGCTAGTGGTCGGTCGGAGATGCAGAGCGAAGGGAGTGGGAGTAGGGGGAGACAATGAGGACCACCAGTAAGAGCTGCCGGATAGCGCCGCTGCACCTCGAGGTCGTTGTGTCTGCTGAATGACCGTTGTTAGTCCGATGGATGATTATTGTAAGCGGTTCGAATGCAACAGAAGTCATCCATATTCAGCGGACATCACACTGTCATTCAAATGATCATCCATTAAATCCTTAGCGTCTGAGCTTAATACGGATCGTTATTGCACAATGCTTAGCATTCATACTGAGGAGATTTATGAGGCGACATCACTTGGTTCATTCCGACTGAGTATTTTATCGCAACTCAGCTCATCAATATCGGTCTTGAAGGAGTACACTGAACTGGGATGGATTTTATGATGGCCTGCCGATGGGCTTCATTTTTGCGATGAAGCATTAACGAGAAAGCTTATTACCTAGTATCAGGTGTTGTTGTTATAGAGAGCGGTTTGAGCAGTGCTAGTGATTTCGTTCATTACGTGGACATGCCAACCTAACAAGGCACTTGTCGGACGCTACGCCGCACCCTTAAGCCACTCATTCCTCCAAGCTCGAGGAATTAGTACCAGACTGGTCTGAGATAATTTCAATCCCTATAATCCACGCAGGAACGTATAGCACGGGCGGGTCTGGTTTCCAGGGAGCACCAACTTGACCAGCTTTCAACGATTTTCATGATAAATCTCTAAGCAGTAGCCGATTTCACACGCAGAAATGCTCGAATATCTTCGTGGAAAGTGGATAGGAGAAAAGAAATCGAATACAATAACAATAAGTGCTGGGATCCCCATAGCGTGATACATGTAATGTCGGGTCATGTAATAAAAAATGGGTGTTATATTAGATACAGCTGGGAACGAACTATTGTCTGGCCCACCAACCAATGCTACTTCGTTTAATCATAAATGATAATTAAACCGAAACAACGTTGATTAATCATCTGTTGAACGAACTTCTTCAGTTATTGCTATCGATGTTAACGAATGTTTTGAGGTACAAAAGCCACTAAAGCGCTCTAAATCGATGATTCGGAAATCGTTCTTAATGTTGATTACACTGGTTGAAGGGTAGTTGACTTGCTGGCCGAATGGGAAGCGGTACGTACGGCTGGCGTATTGACCTCGCTTCTGCTGCTTGGGTCAGGTTATCTGTCAAGTGGGTGCACACCACGAAGAATCTCGTAGTACATCCATTGCAATCAGCCAAAATTAACCTTTTCATCTAACCCTTTGTCAAATCTCAGAAAGATTCCTCTCTTTCGGAATAATGACGTGATCCCATTCAACATTCAAAACGATGAGAAGAATAAGGTCTGAGAGTCAGCTTTCAGGGAAAGGGAAAGAATAGTTGCTTTTCGAACTCGATGGTACTGATTTTTATCAGGTGTTCAAAGACTGACAAAAATAATTGGCTCTCATATCTGATAACATTTGCGGACCTATCCTTAAGTGGAATAAAGACTCTGGCACGAATTTCTGGATGTAGCACGCGTAACTTTAGAACTGGTCCAAGAAAAGAGTAACTCGGCAACGCGGCACCCACCAACGTGGGTGTAGTCATTGACTTGAATGTCTGCTGTGGTGAAAAAGGAACTTTCAGCAAGCAAATTCAACTAAGATCCAGATGTCAGCGCTGACAACTCTTTTTCATTTTATTGAAAAAAAAATAGACAACAAAGGCTCAGCAAATGTTCAATCCATATGCTTCAAATGATTTCTCTGAAATAAAATAGTGTTTTCCATGTGGAATTTCCCTGTGAGCTTCCAAATATTTTTCAATGAATTGCCCTCGATGACAGAAATAACACAGCGACAAGCTATTATTGGCCCAGTGAAAGTATAAAGGGATATAAAATTTAGGACCATAGAAGAGCAATTGCTCTGCATCTGTTCTGTTAGTGAAGTTAAACGCGCTCCACTTCAGAGCCAACCATGACGTTGAAACCCGTATCGCGATAGAAATCACAAGTCCTTCCACAGTAATCGTTGTGCACAGACTGAGGATAATATCCGCCCATCCTGAGCATCGCTTTCTTTCACACTAGCCGAAGACCGATTTTTCCGCGTACATCGCCGAAATCAACCAGCATTTATTGCAGCTGACTAATGTTGCATGTTATAACAGCGCTGTTACGAAGAAAAGCGTGTATGATGTAACTGTCAACATTAACTTTGTTTGTGATGTCGCACTTTCTAACACTATGGACGAAGAATTAGAATAAAATAAATCTCTCGACGTTGATCGATCTCTGAGGGATGGGCCGTGCATTCTACTTCGTTAAGCATTGTTTAGAGGTGACTGAGTGCATATCTGGCATTTAAAATGACTCGCAGTGGCCTATCGATGCATCGAGCTCTGCTGCTATCCTCTCAGACAAGTCTGGTACCGATTTGCCGACCACGGAGGGATGGAAGGTTTGATGGGCCATGGACGTGGGATCGATTCCACGTGTGTGTTGCAGCGTGCCTCCGACTACTACGCCACACGCATCCTACACTATGGATAGATGCATTAATTAAATAGGAATTTACCGATTATTAAGGGCTTCTCTTTCTTTCCCGCTTCCGTCTCATCGGAAGTACAAGTATCCTTCAATGTGATAAAAGTGAGACAAAGCGTCTCGTACTCTCTCAATAGTTTGATTGTTTTCATAACAATATGGATCTCATCGATAGCAATGAATCATTTTTGAAAACCTACTTTGTCGTAGCATGACTGTGATTTGTTCAATTTCTTGTGAATCACCTTAATGATGACTCTGCATAAAACTACGTAGATGACACACTGCAAGCATATTGCTTTGTAGAGGCCGGTGCCATGGTTTTTTTTTTTGGAAGAACATGGTCAGTAGAAAAAGGTACAACGTGTCTCACGGGCTAGGCTTTCACGACTAGGATGTAAAAGGCTGGGCCAGTATGTTGATGTGATGTGGACTGGTAGTAGGACGACGAAAATCATGTACTTAGCCGTGGTTTTTTGAGAACAGATGTTCTGCACTTCTTCGATGTTGAGACGGTATGTTAGACTCCGGAACAGTGGACAGCTGACGCGACGCATCCATCCTGTCTGATCTGATATGAGGATAAGAAGTCGTGAATGTGACGGTCGTTGAAATCGTAATAGCGTTAGTGAGTGGAATTCTTCACTTCCGTATGAACCTACAACAGTTCTATCCGGTCGTCTAAGAACGATTTTCTGCCTATAATAACAATATCCTAACTTTTATTTGCTTCCTAATCTTATTTTTCCATGGCAAGGTACTATGTGAAATGCAACCAGAAGAATGTTGAGATATGAGCAAAACTCGGAACCTTAGCTGGGTTTCGAACATGCAATTACCCTTACGGAGGGGCCATGTGTTATGTACCACACCAACCAAGCCCCGTTTTTGCTTTTTCTATCAAACAATTTTTTACCATAACGGTGCTATCAATAATCACCTGTCAACAGAAATGGTCGAGGTAGCACAAATCGGCAATGGACCCAGTTAAGCAGAAGCTGCAGTAGAAATTACCAAAGATATATCAACAAACAGTCGTAAATAATACGCAATGATATATTTATAACACAATAAGTTATAGCATAATATAATTTAATGCACTACTTTATAACACGATGCTTTGCTTAGCTTAGATGCTTAGATGCTTAGATGACCGGTCCTCACTGGTTGTACGGGCCCCAGAACAATTCATTATTTCGGCGTTTTGCTGATTTAGCCATTGTGGCCTCCTGGAATCCCAAGATCAGCCAGGCCAAAGTCTGCCCTAGGTCGACACCACCACAGGCAGTCGCCGCCCTTGTGGATCAGATGGGAGATTTCCAACCATGTGGCTAATTTGGTACTAGGACGGTGACAGATCCTGGTATTAATTTACTCTAAGAAGGCCTTCCTGAAACGCTGGACTACTCAGCTTGGGAGAACCTGCTGAGAGCATGAATCCGCACTATTGTACATCGCAGCCCGACACCCGGGAACACCTCCCAGCCAGCGGTAAATTGTTGGGAAGTATAACACAATATGGTACACATAACATGTTATGATATCGGTGTTATATTTATAATAAAATAGCAAACAGAGAAAAAACATGGCTGAGGTAAAGTCAAAGGAAGGGCCTACATTAATGTGTTGGAGAGCACGTAAGCCCCGCAATGGGTGTTCGTGGGTTCGAAGCCCATCTAATGCTTCGAGTTCCTCTCATTTCTCATGACCCTTGTGGCTGGTTTTCTGGCTATTGAAATTGACTATTTTTTAACAAATGTCCGTAATACGTCTTTCCATTCGGAACTTGCGGCAATCGACTACTGCTAAACGCTGCTTAGAGTTTCTTCTGTTACTTCTTTAGAAATATTTATAAGCTCAGACGTAAGTTCGCACGAGCAATAATATTTATAATATCAGTACTAATAATAATCGTAATAATAATAACAATAGCAGTACTAACAATGGTGATAATGGTATATTTAACAACAATGTCGGGATCTGTGTTAACACACTTGGCGCGATTTGAGTCCGATGTAGTGATGGCTTGCAATTGGCCCAGGATAATTTAGCTTTCTGGTCTAAGTACACAAATCTTGGCTCGTAGTACTAGTTCTCTCTTGTACCAAAAACACCATTAAAATCTATAGATCTGTTGCAATAAGATCCACAATAAGAAATAGAAAATTCTGATTTTCTTCGTATTTTTGTTGTTGATGTGACATTATACTAGACATTATTAGACATTATACTTCCACGTGATTTCTGTGCGGTTGGTCTCTACGTGACATACTTATACTTAGTGGAAACCTCATAGAAAGCGGCTCTGAAGAAGGCGAAATCCGCCGAAACGTCAGCTTAATCGTGAACAAAGAATAGTAACACCTCGCGTTTGCTCAACAAAAATACGAAGAAAATCACTTGATCAATGCCGAGGTTAATAGAAAGTCGGTCGTGGCAGAAAATTCTGAGTTTCTGAGGTTCTCGACAAGTATTTTATGTTTTTGTTTGCATCATGGTTCGTTCTTGCAGCAACTTCCAAGTAAACAAGTAAGTAAAATTTCATCCACCAGGACGCAATGATATTGTCGATTTCGTTGTTGGTGAGCCACCATGTTACCACTGAAAATGAAAAAAAAATCTTTCTGAAAAGAGGGTTACCGGAAACTAAGATGAGAAGGAGCTTTAAACATAGACCCTCTTTCATGTTCAAGTATCTCATGTCTTCGAGACCTCATGTGTCCTTCTAAGTGCATTACCAGCATTTATTAAGAAACCAGCATCGTCGAGAATGTATAGAAGAAATGATGTCCTAAGCATTCTAACAGTGTCTTATAACTTGAAGCACTCATAATGTGGTTGAAGCTTTCCGAGTTTCACATGAAAACTACTTACTAGACCAAGCAACTGAGTGAATCGGGTGAAATGTTAGGTTTACTTGAGTTGAGAGCCAGTTAAGAGCTCTCTACGTAAACTCAGTGTTTGTTGACCGTCTTCTAAGCCTAGCACAATAAGCCTTGGTTATCTTATCGACGCTTTGACTCATACAGTGGACCAGCGGCATTTTCTAACAAAGAATCACAAAGCAGGTTCCAGTCGCTATGAACATGGAAGATTTTTCCCATAACCAAGAATGACTTTATACGTTGGCAGTCACACTTCGCACCGTGACTGTGCGTCGTAAAACTGAATAGACGATATTGTACCTTGTAGGGACGATAAACGGTATAGTATTTTATTAAACGTTCATGTATCTAACAATAGACAACACAAAAGAGTAATTTTTTAGAGCCTTTCCCATTTCTCTTTCTGGAGATTGCAAGCGTTCAACTTCATTGCGTAGGACGGGCGCACTTTTCACTAATGCAATTCGGGCTTTCTGTCTAGTGCCAGAATTCTCTCGGAACATTCAATTCTTGCTAGCAGAACCATCTTATGGCGAGAATAACGCAGCCATCTTCAAATATTATCCAATAATTCTTCGTATTCTTGTTGAGCAAACGCGAGGTGTTACTTTTTTTCTATTCTACATTCAGGAACAAGCTGATGTTTCGACGGATTTCGCCTTCCTCAGAGCCTGGAAAGGTCAAGTTGACAGCAATATATTCGGTCAAACACCTCCACAACCAAACAGAGAAAACGCTAAACCAAGATTTCACTCACGTTTAACATAGCTCTGCACACTCACCGCTTTCTATGAGTCTTCCACTGAGTATGTCGTATGAAGACCGACCGCACAGAATTCACATGTAAGCGTAATGTGCCCCTCCCATCAGAATAACAGGTTTATATACTGTCCAATATCACACGTGATAACGAGGCATTTCTCCCTGCGGCTCATTTTCGGATTCTTAGAATTTATCCAGAATGCCTCTAAAGTTTTGCGCCCTTGTGTTCTCGATTCTTGCGCGAGGGTCATAACTTCTACTTCAAAATCACAGCCGTTATGTCTTTGCGCCTTGCGCGTGCCTAATAGAGTACTTGGTTTCGTTTGCCGACTAGGTGTTCTTTTATACGAACGCAGGGTGGTCTACCTGTTTCGCCAACTTATTCGTCTCCGCACGCCTTACAGGAGATCAGATAAACTGTACCCGAGCTCATGCAATCACCGTCTCTACCATTAGGGCAAATTGTACAATTTTGCGTTGCACATAGACGGTCAAACAGGCGGTTACGAACTAGCTGGAGCCTAAGATTACTCGGTGGTATTTCAACTACGTTTACCGAATTCTCTAGACCCGCCCTTCTTAAGTAGCGTTTCATAGTTGTACTTACATGATTTGAGATGAAGTGTAGGAACAGAACCTTCCTATCGCTAGAGTTGTCGTTTGGGGACCTAGGATTTCTCCTACACCTATCCTGAGCTACAGTTTCGTAGCTATTAGAAATGGCTATCTGCCGCGCCAAGTTCCGGGACTCCTCTGCTCTCTTCAAATGTACACTATGGTTGCTGTTCGAAACATGTTTCTTATAAGCGTCCTCTTGGTGTGAGAGGGGTGAGAGGAGAGATAATGAACCAAGATGTTATTACTACTTGCCTTTCGATACCACTTCGTAATGTAGCTGCTTTCTAATAGGTAATTTGCACGTTCAGGAATGGAAGCCAGTTTTCTCTTGGTTTCTCTCGGGTGAACTTAATAGACTCTAACTGTTCGTTCAACAGCTCGAAACATTTGTCCATTTCCTCTTGTGTTGAGCAAAGGACAAAACAGTCATCTATATATCTACAGTATAGTTACGGCCCGAGATCGATCACTGATGCTTTCACTACAGACATAAATGAAATGGCAGAAATTGGTGCCATTCGTTGTCCCATTGCCAAACTTCTTATTTGAGTGTAGTACTTTCCAGACCATCTGAAGATTGAGCAGCTCAAGCATTCCTTTAAGAGTGCCATCAGGTGCTCTATCCTGAAGCCATACATGTTTATTTCTCCTTCGTGTTGTGTAAGGAGTTCGAATATGGCTTGCATTGCGGAGTCATTCGACACGTTTGTATAAAGGGCGGTAACGTCGAAGGACTCCATTACGCACGCGCTGCTGGGCTGCGCAGTAGGTAGACGATCCAGAAACATTTGAGTATTCGTAAGATGGGCTGGAATTTGTTTCAGCAAGTGGTTAAATATTAGGGTTAAAAACCAAGAATTCTTCATTAGTGACGATGTCGCTATAAGGACGTTTATCGCCGGTTACCGGTTTTTCTGTTCAAAAAAGGAAATTATGCAAAATAAAAAAATTGAAACCAATCAATAAGCAAAGGCTAATCATGAATGTGTAATACAATCATATGGATGCTGAAATCTCAATCTTTTTTTTTATTTTGCATAATTTCCTTTTTTGAACAGAAAAACCGGCAACCGGCGATGAACGTCCTTATAGCGACATCGTCACTAATGAAGAATTCTTGGTTTTTAACCCTAATATTTAACCACTTGTTGAAACAAATTCCAGCCCATCTTACGAATACTCAAATGTTTCTGGATCGTCTACCTACTGCGCAGCCCAGCAGCGCGTACGTAATATCAAGATATCAACTCATCCCGCCCTATTGCCCCTATTAAATAGCCCACTTTCTATCTTTATACTCAGGGTTTCCTAAGTATTTCATTGGTCCTTTCTGTGATTTTTGCTTACTCCGTAACTTCCAAGTTCTATGCATTCTTGCGCCTTTGAAGGATACCAAACTCTTCAATTTGGTTTAAAAAGAACAAAATTAATACGCTATACAACAACGTTGTTGGCATCAATTGGGAAACTGCCTCACAATATTTGTGAACCACCTGTCCACATTCTTCTAGTATCAAACCATCCTTAAAGTGATCAGAGATGATATAATAACAAATTGCTTGCTAAAGTTCATTTCTATATGGTTGACACACAACGGACTTCACTGGTTTTTCAACAACTCTCCATAATTTCTAGACAACTAAAATATCTTGTAGCGAACGAGAACGTGATCGACTTATAGGAAAGGCGTTTATCTATCGCTACAATAGTATCTACATCTTCTCTACTGCATTTATGTCATTTGAGACGAAGGGTAGGATTTCTGCCGCGCCAAGTTCCGGGACTCCTCTCCGATGTTTTTACTACTTGCCTTTTGATACCACTTCGTAATGTAGCCGCTATCTCATACGTAATTTGCACGTCCAGGAATGGAAGCCAGTTTTCTCTTGTTTCCTCTCGGGTGAACTTGATAGACTCTAACTGTTCGTTCAACAACTCGAAACATTTGTCCATTTCCTTTTGTGTTGAGCAAAGGACAAAACAGTCATCTATATATCTGCAGTAGAGTTACGGCCCAAGATAGCTCACTATTGCTTCCACCTTTGACATAAACTAGTGAGTCATTTGACACGTTTGTATAAAGGGCGGTAACGTCGAAGGACTCCATCACGTACGCGCTGATGGGGTGCGCAGTACGTAGACGATCCAGAAACATCTAGGTATTCGCAAGATGGGCTGGAATGTGTTTCAACAACTGGCTAAATGTTAGGGTTAAAAACCACGTTATCCTATCCGTTGGCCCGTCTACACAGCTGATGATGAGTCTAACCTTAAATAATGATAGATCGGTAGACCCAAGATCATCGCTGGATACTAGCTTATGAGTTTTTATAAGCAAGTACAAAACGGGACATGTTGGTAAGTCAATTTTTAATTGAGGGATAACTGATGGTTTTAAACCATAGTTAAAATGGCCCTTGCCATTTTGGCCCATTCGTGGTTCAATTTTCGGTATTTACTTTTTAACTCCTTATCAGATGATGGGCGATAAAGTGAAGCATCTTTAAGATGCTTTTTCGTTATCTCAACATCTAACTGATGGGGAATTACGACAAACTCTCCACCCTTATCACTAACGGATAGTCTTATGGTTTTCAAACTTATCAGGTCTCGTACCTCTCGCATACCACGTTCTTGCACTTCAGTGAGGTTTGAGCTGTATCTTTTCGCGCGATAGTAATTAAGAACTTTGAAAGTTTTATTCTCAGACATCCGAAATTTAACATAAACGTCATTATTGGGCTCTTTTTGTCTAAAGAACGGCTGAGGAAATGGTGTTATTGGTAGGGCCCCCACTTGATGTTGTTCACACCTATTTCGCGCTTCATCTCTAGTTTTTTGCGGAGTCTATCTTGAGGTTCATGTAAACTACATGCGACCCTACGCAAGGTTACCTTAGAAATGGGTTCAGATGGTGAGAAACTTGGTCCCAATTCTAATAACGAGCGCGCACCGTCAGGGAGAATTATGCCTCCAAACACAGTAAGCCTTGAATTTTCTTGCACAATATTTATCTACTGTGACCTGTTTGATGTTCGTTAGCGATATTTCTGTGCGATTTTGAAGCTGTGTTATGCGATTTACTCAAAACGTCTACGAATTTTCTCCGCAAAATTTCGAAACCGACTTTCCTTGAACCTCGGTGTGACTAATCAATATATATTCTTTCTTAATAAGCTTGCACGAGGTTGATGAATATATTTATTTTCGGCTAACGTTTCGACGTCTTCGTCTTCCTCAGAGCCGATGATCCGAGTCGATGGTCCACGCTTGTTATTCGTCTCGACGTGGCAGCTTCGCCTTCGTATCGAGTTAGGTCTTCCTCAGTGAGCCATCTCCTCTAATGAGGCATCCTCACTCAGTGATGCCTTGTTTTTCCCAGACAGTCAACCTCGTGTAATCTCATCAAAAAAAGAACACATATTGATTAGTGATGCCGAGGTTCAAGGAAAGTCGGTTTCGAAAAATTACTACGCTTTGTGCTAGCTGATAATAACACCGACTACTGCAGGTTTGATTATCCGGGAAAAACAAGTTATTATCACACTATCGCCGGACAATCACAGCTATCCACCATCAGCAACCTGCATGAAAGGGAATCACTGAGTGAGGATGCCTCATTCGAGAAGATGGATCACTGAGGAAGACCTGGCTCGACACGAAGGCGAAGCTGCAACGTCGAGACGAACAACAATCATGGACCATCGACTCGGATCATCGGTCCTGAGGAAGACGAAGACGTCGAAACGTTAGCTGAAAATAAATATCATTATCAAGCTCGTGTAAGTTCATCAAGGAAAGAATACATATTTATCAGCAAAGTTACTTTATCATTAAACCTAATAGAGTTGCAATTCAACACTGACCCACCCACTATTCTTCTCCAGAGGTGGCCCTCCAAATACTGAGCACAATAGTTTTCCTTCGTTTCGCACTTCTTCCACTTGGCGAACATCTGGTTTTGTTTGCGTCGTAGACAGGTGCGTAGTATTCGAAATTCGATGTCCAGTACGCATCCTTTTGTAAAAGTATTTAAAAGTGTTAAGGAGAAAACCAACGGGTGTCCATCATATGATTGATCTCGAGCCGGTTAGTCGCGATGCTACGTGGCGCGTCCCCAGGTGGCGGATAGGGGGTTAATCGCGGACCAAAAACGACCTTCGCTTCCGAGAGACGCAGGTGGATCCAGGGGAAGGACCCACTGTTCCGGCTGCGCCGATTTGACACATACATTCTGTATTTATGAAGTGTATTCATGCATGCGTGTGTGGGTGCATTTTCCTTTAGGCGGATTGTACTCTACGAGTCAGTTCGCCCCAAAGTCTGCAATCAAGTGACTGGGGAAAAGTATATGGGAGGCGGTTAGGAGTCGCCTCCAACAAATAAGCTCCATGTCCACTTTCGCACAGCCTTGCAAGCTACACAAGCTACGTGAGTGCACCCAGTTTCCACGTTCAGAGTCTAGCATGCTGCACGTGGATGGATAGCAAAAAGCTCAAAACAGTAAAAGAAACCTCATTTCCCTGACCCCGAAAAAGCCCCCAATTTCGCAGCGTTGGGTACGACGAGTATGGAGAGGCTGCTAAAATCTCAGAGCCAATGGAAGCTGCCTAGATTACAAAAAACTATGATAACGGTCTGCAGCGACAATGCACGTACACTTGAATCCGAGTCCTCGATAGAAGACTTGCTCAATGCAAGCAAGAAGGATAAGGTACGACGTCATCGGCCTTGCCGAGACGAGACGACTCCACGCATTCAACGCCGTCTATGACACCGGAAAAGAACTGTTCCTCGGAACATGCGACAGTAGAGGAGTCGGCGGCGTCGGTGTTCTCGTCAACACGAGTTCGTTCATAAACATCGATTCATTTGAAGAACTTACAACCCAAATCGGACGTTTACGATTAATAAGACGTGAATCAATACCAGCTTTGACAATCTTAGTCATTTACGCGCCGACATTAAACTATGACGAGGAAGAAGTCGAAGTGTTCTACATGGACTTGGAGAGGTTCCAAAGAGAAGACCATGCATTCTTCAAGGTCATCACTGGAGATTTCAACGCCAAGATTGGACCAAGTAGGACGTCTGAAGAACGTCGCATTGCGACCTACGGATTAGAATGGAACGAACAGGGTGAGCGGCTGTCTGAGTTTATCATGGCGACCAAGACCATACATGGTAGCTCGCAATTCCAGAAGCCCCACCCTCAACGCCGGACGTAGGAGTCTCGCAATGGAGAGTAGCATAACGAAATAGATCGCAATATAGTAAATAGAAGGCTGTGACTAACCGATGTCGCTGTTGTCCCAAAATTTTATACGGAATCAGATCCCTCTGTGCAAGATTCTATTTCTATCGGGAGGGAGAAAAAGCTGCAAAATTCCAAAACCGAAGTCCCAGAACCACCGCAAACTGGGATTTATTCAATTCATTAGTCGGCTGGTGGAAAAATGCCGTTGTCGATAACATCGACGAAGAATACGAACAGCTCGTTCAACATCATGACGTTAGCACTGTGAAAGCTCAGAGTTCGAAAGTCACCAAGAGACGTCTGTCTCCAGAAACACTCGAGCTGATACGCCAGCGTGGAATCGCAGGAGCTTCAGGCAACTGCAAACTAACGTCCGAACTAGTAAAACAATGGAGATAGGCGATAGAAGAGGATCTTAAAGAAAGAAGAGCAGCTGTAATGGTCGAAGCTGCAGAGGCTGGGAAAAGCATTCGCAAAGCCCACCGAAGCTTCGTCAATCGCAAGATCAAGATGATTGCATTCAGACAGCCAGACGGAACAGTTACCCAGAAAGGTAATGGAGAAAACCTCTCACGAATACTACTCGGATTTCTTCGATAGCCATGTCCACTTTTCGTCATATGAAACAAAGCAGGATGAATATGTTGTACCACCGGTTCTCCCTTCCGAAATCCGACATGCTACTTCGTCGGTGAAAAATCGAACAGCACCAGGTCCGGACAGGAAAAGATCAGAACACCTGAAGAACCTTACGCCAGTCCTCGTAAACACACTGGCTTGGCTCTTCACTCGTTAACTGTCCTAATGCAAGGTCCTACTTAGTGGAAAACCAGTAAGACCGTATTATTGTTCAAGAAAGGTGACCTACACGATATCGGCAACTATCGCCCGATCCGCTTGCTCTCTGTCGTCTACAAACTTTTCACTCGAGTTATCCAAAACAGTATTGACAGAACACTGAACGAAGAACAGCCATGTGAGCACGCAGTTTCGAAAAGGATTTAGTACGATGGACCACATACACATGATAACAAGGCTCACCGAAGTATCGTGAGGGTTCAAAAGACCGTCTGGTCTCACTTTCATCGATTTACATAAGGCCTTCGATTCAATTGAGATAGAAGCAATCATGGAAGCCCTTGATAGTCAAGAAACCTCTACTCAGTACATAAAGGCGAAGATATCACCACTCTACGATGATATTAACATCAACGTCAAAAGAGAGATTAGGCAAGGCGATACCATCTCACTGAAATTATTTACCGCCACCCTCCAGAACGTTATGCAAACATTGGAATGGGATAATATGGGGAGTGAAAATCGACAGTTACATCATCTTCACCTTGCTGATGACATCGTCTTTATAACACCAAACATTAGCCAAGTGGAACGTATGCTTGCCGACTTTGATAAAGCCTGTGCAAAGATTGGTCTTCGACTAAATCTCACAAAAACGATGTTCACGGGGAACGGATTGGTTTCCTATGCCTCATTCACGTTCAATAGAACGAATATCTTCGAATGCTCCAGTTAAATCTATCTAAGTCGGTAAATCACCATGTTGAACGACTTAGCTCCAAAGCTGAGCAGAAGGAAATGAGCGGCATAGGGAGCTATCAAGAGATATCCGACTCCGTGCCCATCTTTTCGACTCGACGGTACTTCTTGCGTTAACGTATGTGTCACACTCGGCGTTTTTAAACGAGCAGTCGAAAGGACGATGTTAGGAGCATCCCGTTCCACACAAGTAAGGGATGGGATCCGAAGCTCCGATCTGCGCCAACGATCAAAAATCAAAGTCGCCGTTCTGTACGCCAAACAGTCGAAGATAAGGTAGGCCGGACACGTATTGCGTATGAATGACAACTGATGGACAAGAACCGTGAGTGACTGGATTCCTCAGGATGTCAAACGTACTGCAGAAAGACCACCGACCCGATGGTCAGAGTTCTTCACGACGAGTCTAGAAGAAAGATACGATGCTCGATGAGTCCCTAGAGCGATCGGAATCCACTAATCTTTACTACTCTTGCAAGCGACAAGAAAAAATGAAAGGTTTACTGGCGCCCGCTGGAGTCACTCGACAATCAGCGGGACTACAGGTGATGCAGGTGATGGGGAAAACAAAAATCCATCAGAAGGAATAGTTCAAACCAGCGAAAGAATTCAAATCGTGTCGAATAGAGGAATATTGTGGAAATGTGAGAAATATTTCATTAATCTCTAATTTCTATGTTGTGCATGTCGTTAAAGGCGAGCGGTTAAGTGCCTTATGCTGCTTCTCATGGTTTACATTTATATAGTCCTAACGTAATAAATAATTGCAGTTAAAAAGTACCAATGTATTCATTTTGTTAAAATGAGGCTACTAATCTCTCCGTCGTAAATTCCGAAACGAACAGGCAGCGTAAACCCTAGGATTGCAGACCTCGTCAGCCTTGCTTGGCCGCTCACATTGTCCACTTGTCTGCTTGATAACTCACGTTTAAAGAAGTGCGGATTCCAGCCCACTTACTTCACTTTCATCGCGATCACCGTCAATGATAGCGACTTGCTTCAATCGTGGTCATGTTTTCGAGTACCATTACTAGCACTATAATTCGTTCCAAGCTGCCAGTACATCTGATTGATATCAACAACTCATCAGTCGTCCACCATTCTTCCAATCCATCGTCTTAGTGTGAAATCTTACATCACCCAGAAGCCCAGTTTGCTGTTCCGCCTACCCTACCCATCCACCATTAACTCTGGACAGCTGATTTGGCACTGAATAACCACTAGCTTTTGGCAGATTGCTCGACTTCGTGAGAGAGCGCCACGCGGGACTTTTTGTAGGTGTCACAGAGCAACATCTCAAACTTGGGTAACTAAACCGTTTATGTACATAAATGCAATACTAATACAGCAATAATATCGACGAAAAACTACTGGTACACAAATAAGGCAAGTTCAAGGAAATGAGGTGCTGTACCTACTTCTGAAGTGAGGCTAACAAAGGTATAGGAGTATTGTAAATAATACTATTACAACATTAATACTATTACAACACTAATACTATGATAACAACAACTTGACAACAATGGCGAGTGAGGGGTGGGAATGATGGCGCCCGCACTGGCTCGTACAGTGGCCCAGATGCCGAGGGCTAGAGAAACAGAACAGTGAGATACAGAAGAGTCATGAATTAGGCTGTGCTTGGGATCTTATCTACAGCGTTTGGGTGCACTTCGATATTAATCGATGACGATAGCAAGCTACCTTAGCATTGATGGTGCAAGTGATTACGAACGAGATGAGTCATCTGCGGAACACGGCCAGGCGGCTGA
The DNA here is from genome assembly GCA_900624975.1 of Angiostrongylus costaricensis. NCBI lineage: Eukaryota > Metazoa > Nematoda > Chromadorea > Rhabditida > Metastrongylidae > Angiostrongylus > Angiostrongylus costaricensis. Next base: position 96,945 of record UYYA01000095.1, read on the forward strand.
TCTTGGATAAGAATATGTCTGCAACGTGAAGTTTGAGCATCGATGGGTGCCACAATTGCCTAAGATATCATGGACCAGAAAGATAACGAGTGAGAAATGATAAGCCTATAGCGGCTTAACAAATACACAGCACAAGTTGGCCGGCCAGCAGCCTTGTAGGCGTGGCGTACCGTATGGGAGGAATGGTACATGCCACCGATAACGTTTCAGACAGAACGCATTTGAGGATAGCCGCCGCTGCTACTAACACACCGCAGACCAATTGATAAACAATGAACATTGACACGAGGATGAGGATCAGGATGATGATGAGGATACACTGGGCTGATGGGAAGTGTGACGTAGTGACGGTGATGTTAAACCACTGTACAATTCGCAACTGTCATTTAATAATGATATGATGAAGTTAATGTACAATAATGACTTCATGCAGTATGACTTAACAACTACGATAATCTACACTGGTGACACACGAGATCAATACGGTATGGATCTAAAAAGCCGACGAACCCTGATAGGGGCGAACCAGGATAGCAATTCACGAGGATATTTATACGCTTCTGGAGAAGGTGGTATTTGGCACAGGTCCAGCATCTTTACCGAAAACATTCTTTGGCTACCGTCTCCAATTCCTCTCAAAACCACAGATTATTTGACGGAAGGCTGCTCTCGCAAACATCGTCATGCCCTTCTTGCTATTGTACGCATGATGACTTTTGGACAGTAATAACAAACAACGAGTTCAAATTGCAAGAATAGGTTTGCATAACAGGACTGTTTATGGCGATCGATGTTCCTTAGGATGGGATCGAAATATTTATGTACTACGACATTTGCTAGGCAGCTTGAGAAACAGTGGATGTGATCTTTACTACAGAAACATACAGTAGTAGAAAGATAGAAATATATATAAAAAGAAATAGAAACTATTCTGGGAATAGTTGCTACAGTGATGGTGAACGCCTTACTCCCCGGAAAGGACAATAGCGCGTTCGTTTCCCACCGCAGACACCTGCGGTCCAGAGTTTTGCAAATATCTCAGCATCATTGAAGTTATATTTCGCAATATATACCATGCCGTTAAAAATAAAAAGATAATATCAGAAACTTTAAAGCACACAGTTAGACTTGATGCTATGTATTGATTACTCTTCATACCACATCGTCCAAACGTTCTGTACTTAAAGTCCCACTCGCAGCAGCACGGCTCTGAGGATGGTGGAGTCACCGAGTCGTGAGCCATCAAACAACAACAACAACAACTTATAGCAGCCTCGCATCAACTCAACAAGGGTAGTTCGTAAGAACATATAAATAAATATACCAATTATTTATGCTGAGGTTTATAGAAAGTTGGCCAGTTGAGTTCCGTATTTAGTAAAGTTCTAGATGTGATTGAGATAACAATCAACACATCAACTACATAAGAGAGAGCGAGGGAAATTGTGTTGAAAAGGTGACCTATACTCCTCGTGTTCTACACAATTCTTCTTAAACTTCTTTATTGGACGGCAAGATGTGTTCTCTGTAATAAATGAAACATAGAACTGGTTTCCATTCTAACATGGATTTTTCATGAACTATGTTTTGTTTTTCGAAACATCGGACCGCAGGGGTCTGCGGTGGATAACGAACGCGCTATTGTCCTTTCCGGGAAGTAACGCGTTCACCACCACACCAAACGGGTCCATCGCTTCGCCAGTCTTCCAGCTAATATCTCAGCATCGTTGCGGTTGTATTTCGCATAATATCATGCCGTAAAAGTTGTAGCAGATAGAAAATAAAAAGTAAGCATGTTTTTTTTCCGTATTTGTTTTGTTTTGAATTGGTGCGCACTTCTCTGCACTTCCAACACTTCGTTGAAAATTGCCTCCATTCCACTCGTGCACACAACGTAATGATATCGTCGGCAAGACGAGCTTTTGATATGAATTTCCCGTCAGCGCATATGTCCTTTTCGCCCTAGTGGAGGAATTTCATTAGCTACTTCAGAGCACACGTGGACAGCCTTTAATCATAACATAAATTCATATGTGGCGTGACGGGCTTATCAGTTGGTCTACACGTGCTGAAAGAAGACCACTCATTTCGACACTACTGAAACATCTTTTGAAATCAACAAGGGTGAACATATAGTTTTACCTCTAGACTTCTATGATCATGGTTAGTGTTTAAACACGTTCCAAAATGATCCGGATCAGAATTCTGCTCACTAAAATGTTCGGTTTCACCGAAAGTTCCTAATATGTTAATTTTCTCGAACAGCTCGTTCAGTACAACTTTTTTGTGTAACCCGTCTTCACAACTACTATGCGGATCCTAGCACTTTTTGTATTCGATTCGTTTCCTCGCTTCCATCATTCACGAAGGTCTTCGCGTGTTGCTTGAGCCGCTGCAACGTTTTCGCCCGTTTTATGAATGTCGTTGAACGATGGTCGATTCGAACCTTCATGCAATTTCGCTATCCAGAACCCCTCGAGCGATTTGCGAGCTGGTGCTTTTAATTCTTTTCTGTGTGGTAACTTCCACTTTAAAATCTTCCCCGTTATGTCTATTTGTCCTATGCGCGCCAAGTGGAGTATTTGGTTTAACTTTAAACTTCCTGACTATACGTTTTTTGCACTGATGCAAAGACGTCTATCCGTTTCGCTAATGTATTCGTCGCCGTCCACTTTACAACAGGTCAAATAAATCGTACACGAACTCATGTAATCACCGTCTCTATCGCTAAGGCATATTGTACGACAGTGCGTTGCACATAGACGGTCATTCATACGGTTGCTAACTATATGGCGCCTTAGAGTGTTCGATGGTATTTCAATCACTGTTATCGATCTCTTCAGGGGTAATTTTAACTTCTTTATCGATTCCGCTTTACATGGTTAGCATGCTGGACGCGTCTATTTGAACGATAAGTGCTTGAATAAGTTGTTTCCAAAGCAGTGGAAATTTGTGTATCCGTTTATTCGGTTGAAATTATGGAAGTAGTTGGCTGAGTAGATTGCACATCAATTCAGTCTTTCCTGGCTCTCAAGGAAGCCAGATCTGCCGAAAACTTAGCTTATCGTGAAATAAGTGCTCCAGTAATAACCTCGTATCTTTTCATCAAGAAAACAATAAACTATTGATCAATGATCGAGGTTAATCGAATGTCAGCAGTGGGAATTACTATACAATGTTTCTTTTTATTAATGGAGCCTCGAAAATTGTCGTGTTGAACACCTCAGCTGTCTTCTTATCGATGCATTGGAGGCGATAGCGAACTTTACAACGAAGCAGCAGCAGCATCAGCAACGTACTTTCACAAGCATTTCTTAGATGGGTTTGCATGAAAACTACCACGGGAATTTGCGTCAAATTGTCAATTCAAGAATTTCAAATGAACGTGTCTGTCATGTTAATCATGTAAAGCAAAACCGATAAAAAAGTTAGAAATATTGGAATACTCCGTCTTCAGTCAGATTTTCACCTTCTGAAAAATCCAAAATTTTTTTTCAAATTTCAAAATTAAAAACTGAACAATGAATGGGTGAACATTGCAAGCGCAGCAGTTTAAAACCAGCAGCCATTTCGCTTCTTAAGATCGAAGTGCCGGCATGTCCAGTCTTATATTTATGAAAGCCCATAATTTAACATCCGCTGATGATCTGGCGTCTACCGACTCCTCCACCTTTAAAGTTAGACCCATCATCAGTTGCGTAGGTGAGCCTACGGATAGAATTGCTTCATTTATAAATCTAATTCTCAATCAGTTGCTTAAGTACATACCAGTCCATCTCACGAACACCCAAATGTTCTTAGATCGTCTCCGTAACGCACGTACCAACAGCGCGTACGTTATGGAGCCGTTCGACGTTACCGCCCTTCACAACGTGTCGAGCGACTCCGCAATGCGAGCCATCCGCGAGCTTCTTGAGCAACACCAAGGAGCAATTAACATGTATGGGTTTTCGACTCAGCAGTCTAAAGTGGAAAGACCAGTAATCGATCTCGGGCCATTACTCTACTGTAGGTTTATAGATGTTTATTTTGTCATCTAATCCACACAAGAGGAGGTGGATATCATTTGAGTTATTGAACAAACAGTCAGAGTACCTAAAATTCGCCCGTGAAAAACCGAAAGAAGCTGGCTTCCATTTCCAAACGTTCAAATTAACCCGCCCAAAAACGGCTACATCACAAAATGGTATCTAAGGCCAAGCAATAAAAGATAGCGGTTCATTACCTTTTTTCTCATCCCTCACACACTAAAAGGGCGCTTATAAGAAATATGCTTCGAAACTCCGCCAGCGTGTGCACAGATAAAGAGCAGAGGGAAGAATCCTCGAAACGGGCCCGCCAAATAGTCATTTGAAACGGTTACGAAACTGTAGCTTCTCGGAATAGGCATAGAGGAAAAACCACGCACCAAAGCGATAATTCTGGCGAAAACAAAGCTCCGCTCCTCTTGCGCTTTATTTGAAATGAAATAAGTGCAGCCATAAAACGTTGCTTAATATGCGCAGGTCTAGAGAATTCCGTTAGAGTGATAGAAATGCCATCAGACACTCTAAGACACCAGCTAGTTCGCAACCGCCTATATGATCGTCTGTGAACAACTAAAAGCTGAATAATTTACCCTAACGGTAGAGACGGTGATTGCATGGGTTCCGGTACTGTCTATCTGATCTCTTGTAAAGCGTGCAGGGATGAATACGTTGGCGAAACAGGTAGAGACCGCTCTGCGTCCGCATAAAAGAACACCCAGTCGGTAAATCTAAATTAAAACCAAACACCACTAGGCGCGCATAGGATGTAGGAACACAACGGAGAAGATTTTGAAGTAGGAGTAACTGTACTCACCCAGGAATCGAACATCAGCGCGTAAAACTCTTGAAGCGTTTTGGATCAACTCCAAAAATTCAAAAATGAACCGTAAGGAGGAGTGCCTTGTCATCAGGCGTGACCTGGCGCCATACCTCAGGCTAATCCAATGGCCTGACACAGGCACGGTCCTCGCCCATGTATTACTCTGTGCGGCTGCTATCCATCAACTAACTTAAATATTTGCAAAACTCTGGACCGCAGGTGTCTATGGTGGAGAATGAACGCGCTATTGTCCTTTCCGGGGAGTAACGCGTTCACCACCACACCATGCGGGTCCTTTGTTTCGCCTGTCTCTCAGCTATTTTTATCGATCTTTTGCCACAGCAATCACTCGTCAGCGGGATTGATCTGGGGTGCCCAAATCGGCATAGAACCCAGTTAAGCTGCGGCTGTAGTTAAAATCACAATGTTATACCTTTTTATTTTCTGCCTACTATAATTTCGCGGCAGGGTACTAAGCGAAATACGATTCGTTATGTTATGCGAATACGTGCAACTAATAAATGGCTTTGAAGAAGGCAAAACCGCCGAAGCGCCAGCTCTTGTATTCTAATAAACTCTATAATAACAACCTCGTGTGTGCTTATTGAAGAAAAACATTGAATTAAATATACTTAATTAAATATACTATTTTTTAATGCAGGATGTTATGTGAAACTTGACCACAAGTTGTTGAGGCATTTGCAAAACTCTGAGCCGCTAGCGTTTGCGGTGGGGACCGAAAACGCTATTACGCTTTCCGAGGCTAGCGCATTCACCATCACACCATGCTAGTCCTTTGTGTCGTCTGCCTCTCCAATGGTGTGGTGGTGAATGCATTAGCCTTTAGTCCCGGAAAGCGTAACAGCGTTTTCGGTCCCCACCGCAAACACAAGCGGTCCGGAGTTTTGCAAATGTCTTAGCAACATTATGGTTATATCTCGCATAAATCTACCTCAGTTTATAATAAACTTAGTGACGAATACCGCAATCTGCAAACTTTTGTCAATGAGATGAGTGTTTCTTTCTTCAATTGGGATGGAAATGGAACGCTGAACACTTATGTTGAACATAGTCTTTTCGTTGTAAAATGGGTCATGATTACTGTATAGAACAGTTGATTAAAAGAAATATCGAAATGCATTCAACGCTAAAAGCGAAGTCCTTCCAAATTCTGAAAAGAATGTTTTTTTAGGTGAAATATGGTGAAATGTAGTACTTAGAGCAATATTCTATTTCTAGATAGATGAAGCAAGGCCTCTTCTATAACTTGGTAGCGTTCTGATCCACATAACTCCTCTAACTGCCGAGAATTTGTCATTTATTATGAGAAAAACTAACCTTTGATATCTATTAATCGTGGACGAGTTCACGGTTTCTTGGCCTCCACGAAATCAGCCTGTTCGTTGAAGGAGGTCTGCTACGATACGATCTACTTCCGAAGATGTAGCTCTCGTCATGGAATCCGTGGCAGTTTTTTCTTCAGCGGCGATTTCATAGTCTGCAATCGCAGTGGTGAGAAGGAAAAGTTTAAACTAGACCTCACCTGCAGTCATTTTCGTGCTATGGTATTCGATGTGTAGTAATACCTTTAGTTCCCATGATCGACTTTAAGTTAACCTCGGCATTGGATTATAAAAATGCGTCGCTTTCTTGTTCAGCAATTGCGAGGTTGTTACACAGCATACATTTGCTTCCATACAAAAACACACAATTCAACAGCAGCTGACGTCTTGGCGATATCGCCTTCTTTAGAGCCGTTTTTAACGTGTGTCGCATCGTCGCACATGATTGCTATATTGTATTTAATATTACTGATTAATCTTATTGATCGATATTATTAATACATTATATTCAATCAAATGCTGCTGTAATCAGTGGTTCTTCCTCAGTGGAACGCACGTGAAAAGAGCTCTAAAGAAGGCGATACTGCTGAAACGTCACCTACTGTTGTATTGTGTGTTTTTGTATGAAATTACATGTATACTGTATAACAACCTTGCGACTGCTTAACAAGTAATGCCTTTATATTTGATCATCAATGTTCATAGCGGAAAATTAATTAATATAGATTCTGAGGGCACTTCTTTGTCTTCCCGAGTAATTTCCGGATGCTGACTAGCAATTACTATGGATCGTGTTATCTCTGCTACAGGCGCAACCCTTTCAATTCTCTTCCATTCTCGATCAACTCGTTAGTCTCATCCGGGTGCGATCTGAGCTTCCCGATTGTATAACTTAGCGGGGTTTGATAGGCTTTTACTTCTTTGAGCTTTTCAACAAACAACTTGTATTGGGAGTAATCGCTAATGTGTCTTTTGGTGTTCACGAGTTCGGTGCTTGTATTGGCAACTGTTTAAAGAAAAGCTAAAGCTCTCGGCGTTGATAAATCCCTGAGGGATGCGCTATGCATTCGACTTCATTAAGTATCGTTGAAGATGATTGAATGCATATCTAGCCTTTGTAATAACTCACAGTGACATACCGATGTATCGAACCGGTGCTGCTATCCTTCCCTACAAGTCTGGTACCAATTTGCCAACCCTGAAGGGACGGAAGGCCTGGTGAACCGGTGAACCTGGGGCGTAAGATCGAATCAGTGACCAGCAATGACATGGGGTCTTTAACTACTGCGCTACACGTGGCTCTTCTTTGGTAGTATTGATTAGCAATGTTGGAATGTTTTTTTTTATTTAAAACTATTTATTCAAGGCTATGGTACCCGTTGCAGAATTACGATATTTTGTTTGCGGCGACGATGGAGAATTTTTTTGAAGACTCGAAGGATGATGAAGAAACGCTTTCCCATTCGGTTACTTCGACGGCTGGAGCAGTGTAATCAGTAGCCTTCAGGTTTTTGGTATCTGTTTTCGCCATAGTCTTATTTACTTATCGGCGTCTTTTTTTCTTTGCTGCATCTGTTTAACGTATTTTATTTCAATGGACTTTAGACGTCAGTACAAAGAAATAGGTGTCATGTAACCGAAATAACAGTGTTTTCATCTTCAAAATCCTAGGACTAGAGAGACATGGAAAGCAATGCAAACATTCGTCCAGATCAAGGAGGATCATCTTTTTGTGCTTAGTTTGTTCTACAATCACTTTAAGTTGATCTTTTTCATATGGTGCATTTCAAGAAATTTGGACCAAATCTAACCATTTTAATAAATAGGAGCTCCAACATAGATTCATTTATCAGGATCGTGTCCCCACTGTGACGAGGAACACAGAAGTCTATGCAGAGGGCTGAATTCCTCTCTTTCTAACCTTTGTGGGCCAAAAAACATTAAACAGCAATGATTCTCTATTAATCGGATGGAATCTCAACTGTATACAAAATATTAGCTCCAAACCTATTCAACAGGTTTAATTCACCATCGACGACAGTGTAAGCAATTAGGCTTTAGAAAAGGGTGCGAAGCTGTGGAACACACACCGTGAAAACGAAACTCATCTAGTTTCACATCAGGCGGTACTCTCTTCAAATTTCGGATTTAAAAAACGTCTTCGACTTAACAACTCAATTCTGCAACAACACTGACGCAAGTGAAGGTGAGACACAGAGCGATACTACTCCGCAAAGATTGTCCAGCACGATTGGTGGGTAAGTAATGCTGGAGCTGAAATGGAATAAAACGACAGTGAAAGTTGACCTGTGGAATTTATGCTTCACTTTTCCTATTCCATCCGTATAACACCAAACAGTAGCCATATGGCAGAGATTCTGAGCGAGAAAGAGGTAAAACGAGCTTGCGGCCATAGTGAAAACAATCTACTTGAGAATTAAATGGACTTTCGGCGATTACTCGAGCAGACGAATGCTTCCGAGTGCTCACACTGCATATATCCGTTTCTTAGTTGAGTAAACAGGAACGGACTGTGGCTTAGACAGAGCATCGACAACGTCATGACAAGAATAAGAAACATCTGAAGGTGAAAACACCTCGTTTTGTTTTCCTCTGTAATTCTTCTCTCACAACGAAAACCTGGACATGGGTCAGGGTTGGTGAGAGACGAGTCAGTGTAATCGTGCCTAATATCGGAAAGTTGTACTAAATTTCGAAAAACAAGCGGAATGGACGAACGCTGCCCCTGCACCGTAACTCAGAGTCGACGCGCAGATTTCTCACAAACATTGCAGAAGAACATTGTGATGATTTTTCGTCGTAATTGCAACTATGCCACCATTCATCCAACAAGTTCGAACCAGCGCTTATATCCTTCATTTCACCTTTTTTTACATCTTTTAAAAACGATTATAACATTGTTCGTTCATGAAAACACTTTGGCAAAAATTTCGTAAAGAATAAAAGGATAAAGATCTTGGCGTTGATCAATCCCTGAGAGATACGCCATGCATTCGACTTCATTAAGTATCGTTGAAGGTGATTGAATGCATATCTAGCCTATACAATGACTCACAGTGGCCTACTGATATATCGAGCCAGTGCTGCTGCTATCCTACCAGACAAATCTGGTACCAATTTGCCGATCCCGGAAGGATGGAGGGCTTGATGGGCCATGGGCGCGGGAATCGATCCGAGGTGTGTGTCGTTTTATAGAAAACGAAGTCCTATTTCAAATATTATATCGTTCGTCATTGTCGTTATGAGTTGCTAGAAATCGAACTATTGTGAAATTTCAGTGGTCCGCCTTTCTTTAGAATTTGAGGTAAGTCACTGCGCTAATATTGTAATCTGTTCTTCCAGTTATAAACTAGATGATAAAATCTTTTCACCCTGCCAGTTTTCAGTAGCGTTTATTATAAAACAGCAGCACATAGAAGAGTTGAATTTATTCAGCATATCAATTCTAATGATTACTGTAAAAAATATACAAAGTGTCGTTTAAAATATTCACGATTCCTTCTGTTTAGCGCTTTTCTCGTTCTCGACATGTGTGTAGGCGCTTTTCGCGTCACTGATCATTGTATCAGCGATTCCGGTACTTAAAACCTATAATTAAAGCATCCAATTTTCCAAGCCATTCGCTGGTTTGGGAAACTTTTGCTTGAGTAACGAAGAACTTCTTACCGCCTTCGGCGTTAATTTATCCCTCAGATCAACTGATAAAATAAACTCTATTACACATTGAGACGGATCCGAAGCATTTGGTGTGAATTTACCAGCGCCCACGTTCACCCATCCTCTATAAAGAATAGCTTTACCTTAAACAGTAATTATATAGTGTATAGTAACATAATATCACAAATTTTTAACACAGTTGCAAAAAGGGTTAAGTTCATGGCGGCTATCACTTTCCTAGGGTGCACGTTACATTTGATTCGATTCATAGAGACATTCATTGAATCAAATCCTAACTGAAACTCAACAAAACTTCCACTGTTTAAGTGGGCTCAACACGTTTCAAGTGGGTAACTTATAGCAATTCCTACGACCAATTTTCCATTAACCTCGGCATTGACCAGATAATTCTCTACTTTCTTGTTGAGCAATGACTAACTTATAATTAGGTAAAACAATTAGGCCATAGAATAATCTGTGAAGGCTGATCAATGAGTGGAATAAAGCTTAATGAGATAGAATTATAACTAGGTAGCGACAAAAATATGGGCATCAATTGTCTTGTCCGCTCTTCCTAACTGGCTAGAGCGTCATGCTGGTTTCATCAAGCAGGAACCTTGCACATCGTTAGAGAAGATGCAAAAAATATGTCAAAATAAAGATGGCATAGTACTACAACACGATGTTCTGACTTAATACTTTCCCAGTTGGACATTTCACTGCACATTCCTAGTGATCGTGTGATGTCCGGAGAAAGACGACTACATAGTCTATTCTGATTGCTCTTGGTAATACACCGACAAATTGATTGAGAACAACGAGCATAAGTCGTGCAAACTTTTATTCATTGCAATTTCAAATAACTTTAGCTAAAAGAACTACACTTATTTTCTTAAATATTTCATTATTCTTTCTCTCAAGTCAAGGAGTGTGGTTAGCCGCTCGGAGTTCCGAGTAACTCCAGTAGCGCTCCGTTTGTTAGCGCACTACGCTGGTAGATTGACAGAGAATACCTCACACATCGCGCCTTCAGAACCTTTCATTGTTTCTCTGGCGACGAGGTAAAGCCAGGGCAATCCAATTTCGTCGTCGATGCTATTGATAACGACACTATATATCTATTTTGAGATGCCTAATACTAATTTGTAGTTGTCCTGGCCAACAAACTTTTACATGAACTTCCCAAGATTCTTCCATAGACAACAGATGAGTTTGTTCGTTAACTTCTAATTCATATGCTAACAAACTGTTCATTATGCTTCTGCTTCTTTCCATTTCACCTAGACGAAAAAAGAACTAAGCTATGAAAACAACATCATGTATGATTTTTCCTCGTGCATTTCCAAACCCGTGAATTTCCGTGCTCATGCATTCATTATGCATTTCATCATGCATTCCATATTTCTCCATTGGGCCCAGTTTTTGCATACCATTTATCTCTGAAAGACAGAAAGGTGCAACACAAACCGATTTTCAAGGTTCGCCCCATGATTTCTCGACAGAGTTTATTCTTCTCACGGGAAATCAACACCTTTATGCTCGGATACTTGGCTACTTGGACGACCCATCCTCACAGGTTGTGCGAGCCCCAGCACCCTCCATTCCTCGGAGCATTGCTGGTTTAGCGATTGTGGTTCCCTGGAGTTTCTAAGTCAGCCTGGTCAAAGTCTGCGCCAAGTCGTCACCACTACAGGTAGTCGGCGCCCTTGTGGATCAGAGGGAGATTTGCCACCATGTGAATATTTTGCGACACTTTTATGCATTAAAACGAATTTAAGAGAATAAAAGAAAGTAGGCTATGCAATTTGTTGAACGCACCGTTTTTTCTTGGGAACTATGGGAACGTTGTTTTCAAAGCTGCTTGCTGCTACCACATAAGAATCTCCAACCTTCAAGAATAGTATTAAACACTGCTATAGATTACTGTAGTGCTCAAATTTGTATCATTTGTCCTCTGGAAGAGTCTTTAATAAGAACGATTATCCCAATAAATGAAAAAGGAACCTTTCTCCACATACGGCAAACAACAAAATCCCGTCCTTTTATAACAATCACATCAGATGTTGTGTACTGAAATTAGTTCTTTTTGTTCTTTTGGTTTCTACAGCCAGGATGGAGTTATAGTGAATTGGAAACACTTGCAATACCAAAGGTTGAAAATGAGTTGCTTTCGGCATAGAAAGCACACTTTGCGAAGGTTTCATATTTCTTGCTGCTGCGATCCTTAACTGTCATACCCATGAGCTTTCCATGAAAAGTCCCACATTTTCAAGAAAAGGAAAACAGAGTGTTCCCAGACAAACACTCCATGAGGTATGAGAATCTACAAAAAAGATGAAATAGAAGAAAATGTATAATGTGTTACATGCAGAATATCAGCGTGCTCACTGATAATGTCCAGGCGTTCCACGCTTTGCACATTGCTGTTCCACTCTGGCGTCTTTTCAATCTACAAAGAATACTTTAAGTGAACTTATTTCGAACTGTCAAACAAACCGATCGTCATTTAACCTCGGCATTAATAATCAATACAATCTTGGATTGCTAAGCTAACACAAGGTCGATTAAAGAGAACTTTTTCGCCTAATGTTTCGACGGCTTCGTCATCCTCAGAGCCGATGATCCGAGTCGATGCCCCACAGCCGGTTGTACTCTCCATGTGGTGTCTTCCAGCTCTGAGGAAGAAGAAGACGTCGAGAACTTGTCGAATAAATCTTTTCATGAACCTTGTTTTAGCTTAGTAATTCAAAAAGATAACGATTTTAACATTTTATGAACTACAATAGGACTGGCTGAGAGGCAGGCGAAACGAAGGATCCGCATGGCATGGTGGTGAGCGCGTTACTCCCCGGAAAGGACAATAGCGCGTTCGTTCCCCACCGCAGACACCTGCAGTCCGGAGTTCTGCAAATATCTCAGCAACGTTGTGGTTGTATTTCGCTTAGTAACCTGCCATGAAAATTATAGAAGGCAGAAAACAAAACGTTAAACATTGTGATTTCAACTATAGCCATAGCTTAACTGGGTTACAGATCAACCCCGCTGACGGGTGATTGCTGTGGCAAAAAGATCGATAGAAATAGCTGAGAGACGTGCGAAACAAAGGACCCGCATGGTGTGGTGGTGAACGCGTTACTCCCCGGAAAGGATAATAGCGCGTTCGTTCCCCACCATAGACACCTGCGGTCCAGAGTTTTGCAAATATCTCAGCAACGTTGTGGTTGTATTTCGCTTTGTAACCTGCCATGAAAATTATAGAAGGCAGGAAACAAAACGTTAAACAGAGGTTAGTATTGTTTTCAAAAAGTTAGAACGCTTACAAATTTGCTACAAAATATAAATACTTAAATTATTCCAAAAAAATTTCTGGAACTGCTGCAACGGTTCTATTACTTTTTTGGAATTTTTTTAACACTAAAAACAGATCTGAGGGTACAAACAGAAGTATGCTGAGACGTCAGCAAAACTTGGAGCCTCCGTTAGGCTTCAATCCCGTGGACCAAGAGCTCACGTGCTATCCGCCACTCCAGACAAGCCCTTTGAATTGCCTTATTGCCCTTCCCTCAGCCAGTAATCGCTCGTTCGAAGCGCTACTGAGGTTCCAAGTTTTTCCATATCTCACAATCTTTGTGGTTGGCAACCACATCGTATGCTGCCATAATGAAAGAATACATGAAAAAATGAAAGTTAGGATCTAAGAGTGTTTACAGATCCAGGTATGTTTCCATAACAAGACAGGAGACTCTGCTTCTTCGACAGAAGTTCATGACGAATCCTCAAGTTATGATACTTCATGAAGTCGAATGCATGGCGCGTCCTTGAGGGATTGATCAACGTCAGGAGATTTCTGCTTTATCCTTTTCATTGGTAATGGAATTAGCATAATGAATCATATTCAAGTGGTTCTTCGAGCACCGCAGGATTCATTGTCGTAGTAAGAATAGTTGCCGCCTAGGGAAAACCTACTCACGCAGCAAAACTACCTCTGTTGCATAAAAACTTGCGACTACCTGTAGCAAGGACATGAGAACGCCATATCGCAGGACTGTACGAGAAATCAGGATATACTAACTTTCAAAACAGAAAAAAGAAGGTAGTAGTGGATCTGAAAATCACTGATACACCCACAACACCCTGCAGGGACTAATTACTATTATGTACATGCAACACAAAGTCAAGGTCTCTAATACAAGGTCAGTGTCCTTAGACCATTTTATGTGCTTTTAGCTGGCGCACACTGCAAAACTGCATCAAGTGGGATTTTATCGCCCATAAAAATAAAGGATAAACCTTTTTTTTTATGTCCCGCACGTAACATCACGGCTCTGAGGAAGGCGAAGTCGCCGAAACGTCAGCCATCGATCAATAACATCAAAAACAACGACAACGACAACGACAACGAAGATCTGTACCAACTTCGCGTCAGCTTAAGAAGATCAGTTTATAAGATCTCATAAATAAATATATCAACTATTTATGCCGAGGTTCATAGAAAGTCGGTCTTTCGAGTTATTAAAGGATAAACCTCTCGGCGTCGATCCAGCCCTGATGGATGCGCCATGCACTCGACTTCGCTAAGCATCATTGGAGGTGAGTGAATGTATATTTGGTCTTTACACTGACTCGTGGAAATCCTTTTATGAATTCGTTACATGCGCTTTCAATTCCGGAACGGGGACGAAGCATGAACATAAGTGCAGAATCGAAATTTCCGATCATATACTTTCTGCGGCTCGTCTCATGGAAATTCAATAGGAAAGAAGTGAAAGACGCCAATGGACGCAAAATTCACCGAACGATAGAGCTTATGAAAAAAATAATTACATGCCTGTGGACAGAAGATGAAATCTACTCGACGTGGTGTCGTTTGCTCTTCTTTCTCTAGATTAATTGCCTTCTTCGCGCCTCGCTTCGATTACAAAGTAGGAAAGAAATGTTTCAGGCAAAAAGAAGAAGGCAAGACATGTACATGAATCCATCCTAGGTCAATGCTCTATTCAATAAAATATGATTGACGCTAAAACGAGAATTTGACAAAGAAATATAGGATACTGCTGAAAAGTCTGCGAAGCTGTTATGAGCAAATACTTCCTAGCTCAAAGACAAGCTCTGAGCGTGTACAAAACCACACCAAAGAGCATGTGAAAAGGAGAACAGACTTGAGCCAAGATTCTACTGCTACACGCATCGAATAAATGGTCTAGTCCGCAGAAAGGCAGTACAGAAGGATCTTTAATGATACCTACAGAAAATTCTAGAAGTGGTTCAAAGAGAGGAACGCATAAAGATATGTCGTTGAGATCTTTACCAATCCTATATCAAAATGATCAAGCACGGACTTCACATGTGAGAAGAAATCGATAGCAGACAAACTCCACAGTGATTATGAGATATTTGCAAAACTCCGGACTGCATTTGTCTGCGATGGAGAACGAACGCGCTATTGCTATTTACGGAGCAAACGTGTTCACCACCACACCATGTGAGTCCTTTGTTTCGCCTATCTCAGAGCTAGCTCTATCGACCAGTGCCATCAGCAATCACCCGTCAACGGGATTGATCTGGGCAGCTCTAATCGGCAATGAATCCAGTTAAGCTGAGGCTGAAGTCGAAATCACAATGTTAGCTTATTTTATTTACTGCCTATTACAATTTTTCATGGCAGGATAATATGTGTGATACAACCACAGTGATGCTGAGATATTCGGCTGAACTAGGTTCACTGCCGATTTGGGCTTTCCAGATCAATCCTGGTAACGGGTGATTGCCCTTGGCACTAATCGGTAGAACCAGCCTGAGAGACATGCGAAATGAAGGACACGCATGGTGTTGTGGTGAACGCGTTAGACCCCAGAAAGGCGCGTTCGTTCCCCACCGCAGACACCCGCGGTCCCGAGTTTTACAAATATTTCAGCATCATTGTGGTTGTACTTAGAAGCATATTATGAAAGACGAAGCCGTTATGTCGACCTCAGTTAGCAATGAACAAACATTCCACAACGACAACAAGACTTTCACTAACTACTCACAATTCCAATTTTTAAAAGAACACGACAGAGCGAAATAACAGAAGTCTAGTATACAAATATATTTTAACAAGACAGCGGGTCCGCATATAGAGTGCTAAAGGATAAAGCTCTCGGCGTTGACCAATCCGTGAGGGATGTGCCCTACATTCGACTGCATTAAGCATTGTTGGAGGGGACTGAATGCATATCTGGCCTTTACAATGACTTGCCTACCGATGTATCAAGCCAGTGCTGCTATCCTCCCAGACAAGTCTGGCACCAATTTGCCAACCCCGGAGGGATTGAGGGCTTGGTTGGTCATGGGCGCGAGGATCGATTCCGCGTGTGTGTCGCAGTGGCGCCACCAACCACTGCTCCACACGCGCCCTGCCTCTCATATAACATATAAAATCTCACAGTTATGCAAAATCTCACCTCGTCCCAGTGATGACGAAAGAGCGTTTCCATATCCATGTTGAACATTTTCTGTAGAAAAAAAACAAGAAGTTACTTCATATCAAATAAATGTATTCACTAAAAATATGTAGTGTCTGGAGTACTTAACAGCATCGAACATTATGGCTAAAGACAAGTGACTTTTCTTCTCTCAATAGCTCTCTAAGACTAATGAACATAAGAATGCAATCAATAGATAAGTCTTGAATGAAAGTGGAAGAAATGCTTTTCCCCTAAACACTGATGAAAAATTCTTGTAGAGAAATGAAGCGAAAAGATCCAGAGAAAGGAAGAACACTATCCTTCTCATCTATTCCGTTCTAGCACTGCTGAAACGAAATCTGACGTTGATTATCCCAACTCGAATTCCGTTTCTTTTGCGCCAAAAGATCCATTGAGAACCTAATTTGAAGCTTGTATTACTGATTCACCAACTTTTAAGTAGTAGACTTTTCCAAGGGAGAAGTGCTTGTTATAGCACTTATCGCCTTTCTGCTCGGCTTTCAGCTTCCAATCCTTTCGATCGGCTCGTTTCGCGTCATCGAACATCTCCAGGGCTTCGACGAACGCATGCGCCGTACTACGTAATGCCGCTCCATACTGAATTGTGCATTCTTAAACAGTTAGAAAAACTAAAACCACTTCAAATACTCCTAGCAAAAAGCTATGTTTAACGTTATTTATTTAACCGGAGCTGAAATATAAGTTTTGAACCCGTAATCGGAAACACTGTGCGAAACTGGAGGCTCCACGTCCACCTTCCGTCATATGAAACAAAGCAGGATGGATATGTTCTACCATCGGCTCTCCCTTCCGAAATCTGACATGCTGTTTCGTCGGTGAAAAGTCGAACAGCACTAAGTCCGGACAGGATAAGATCAGAACACCTGAAGAACCTTCCTCCAGCCCTCGTAAACACACTGGCTCGGCTCTTCACTCGTTACCTGTCCGAATGCAAGGTCCTGCTTAGTGGAAAACCAGTAAGACCGTGCTATTGTTCAAGAAGGGTGACCTAAACGATATCGGCAACTATCGCCCAATCCGCTTGCTGTCTGTCGTCTACAAACTTTTCACTCGAGTCATCCAAAATAGCATTGACAAAACACTAAACGAAAGACAGTTATGTAAGCAAGCAGAGTTTCGAAAAGGATTTAGTACGATGGACCACATCCACAAGACAACAAGGCTCATTGAAGTATCGCGAGAGCACAAAAGGCCGCTCTGTCTCACTTTCATCGATTTACAGAAGGCTTCGGATTCAACTGAGATAGAAGCAATCATGGAAGCCCTTGATAGTTAAGGAGTCTCTATTCAGTACATAAAGATTCTTCGTGAGCTGTACAAAAATTTCATAACCAAGACGACACCATTCTACAAGGACACTAACATTGACGTCAAAAGAGGAGCTAGGCAAGGCGATACCATCTCGCCAAAATTATTTACCGCCACCCTCCAAAACGTCATGCAAACATTGGAATGGAATAATATGGGGGTGCAAATCGATAGTCAGCAGTTACATCATCTTCGCTTTGCTGATGACATCGTCCTTATGACCCCAAACATTAGCCAAGTGGAACATATGCTTGCCGACTTTGATAAAGCCTGTGGAAAGACTGGTCTTCGACTAAATCTCACAAAAACGACCCTAATGAAGAACGGATTAATTTCGTATGCTCCATTCACGCTCAACGGAACGAATATCTCCGAATGCTCCAGTTATGTCTATTTAGGTCGGGAAATCAATATAATGAAGGACTTAGCTCCAGTGCTGAGCAGAAGGAAATGAGCGGCTTGGGGAGCTTGAAGAGAATCGAGGATGCAGTGAAGAGGACAAGGAACACAGGACTCCGTGCCCACCGTTCCGACTTAACAGTACTTCTTGCCCTAACGTATGCGTCAGAAACCTGGTCGCTGCTTAAGCAGGATTAAAGATCACTCAGCGTTATCGAGCGCGCAGTCGAAAGCGCGATGCTAAGAGTATCTCGGTTCACGCAAGTAAGGGATGGAATTCAAAGCTCCGACCTGCGTCAACGATCAAAAATCAAAGATGCCGTTCTGTACGCCAAACGGTCGAAGATAAAGTAGGCCGGACTCGTATTGCGTATGAATGACAACTGATGGACAAGAACCGTGAGTGACTGGATTCCTCCGGATGTCAAACTTACTGCAGAAAGACCACCGACCCGATGGTTAGAGTTCTTCACGACGAGTCTAGAAGAAAGATACGATGCTCGATGAGTCCCTAGAGCGATCAAAATCCACTGATCTTTACTACTCTTGCAAGCGACAAGGAAACGCCCGCTGGAGTCACTCGACAATCAGCGGGACTACAGGTGATACAAGTGGATCGGAAACACTAGGGCGCGTCTGGGGGCAGTAGTTGGGGGCGCCCATCAACACACACATGGAATCGAACCCCGCGCCCGTGGCCCACCAAGCCTTTCATCTCTCCGGGTTCGGAAAATTGGTACCAAACTTGTTTAGGAGGATAGCAGCACTGGCTCGACACATGATTAGACCACAGAGTTGTCGTAAAGGCCAGATGTGCATTCAATCACCTCCAAACGATGCTTAATGAAGTCGAATGCATGGCGCATCACTCAAGGATTGATCAAAGCCGAGAGCTTTTTCATCGGAAACACATTGAAATTAAATGCTTGACCGGTTACTGATGTTTAAGGGAAGAAGGGACAGGAGCAATCAATGGTTTGCTATTTTCATAAACAATTACAAATTATAAATTGCTAAAATAAGTTTTTTTTGTATTCCTTCAATTAGAAGTAAAAGAAGTTCTTCTTTGCCAATGAATAATAGTTTCTGTCTTCATCAAGTAGAAAGAACTCATATAAAACTAAACTGTGTTTTTGCTAGTTAGCGCCGTGACAACCACCTGATCCAAAGTAGGATCACGTCTGTTCATTGGCTTATAGAACTCTTCCTACCGCATTTCTGTATTCCATCGACGGATTATCAAAAATGGATCCAATATCAGGAGTTTCTAGTGAAAAGCTGTTCTCTACACTTAATAATTCACAAAAGTCTTCTTTTAAACCTCGTTTTTTGATGTTAGTTTCGCTGTCACATAAGTGTCATCGTTGACGATGATAGGGAACAGATGTCGGTTACACTGTGAGTGGGGCACCCGCCACCACCTTCTCTTTTCATCAACATGCTGGATGTTGATGGGCCGTAATTTGCTTTCGAATTTAGAGATACCCGTATTAGTATACTTCCAGCTCCTTATCAGAGACAGCCAAAGGATTTGTAAAAATGCTTGCTGTTTATGAGTGGGATTCTTCGAAGACAGCAACGATTCCCGGGACAGCAAGAAATTCTAAGATAATCGGACGTCATCTTAAGAACGATGTAAAAAAACAAATCCAAACAGGTTAAGTAGTAATCATAATTCTAACTTTGCATGCTCATTAATTATATGAGAAACCCACTCCAGTCTCGGCCTGTCGGTTACTGCAAATGAACTGTAACGATGAACGACTGCGATCAGACTAGTTGAACATGCAAAAAAAAGTCGGTCCATATTTCCAACTTGAGTGGAACTCTATGCAGTAACTCGCCAAGAGAATAAGAGTGTGAGAGCAGCTTGAAGAAAGCACAAATTTCTAGTAGTGTTGAGTTTATCCTTTTCTTCAAAAGATGGAGGATGAATCTCTAATACGAGGTTTGTAGTTCACTACGGTTTCATAATAATAGTTTAAAACGTTGCGATTTCATGATAGTTCCGTCTCCAGATGCTTTCATCGAAGATCAGAAACGGATCGTACATACGTCGCCCACAATCGCATCAGGACTAATCGCAAGAGTAACTCCTATACTGATGGTATCATAGTTACAAGATCACAAATCTCTTTTCCGATTTAACCAGCGCTCGGATTTCGAACAGTTCCTACCAGCTCGTGCAGCATCCAGGAGGCAAGTGAGGATAAATATGGTACCTCAAGCAGCAAAAAACCAACATATGATATACTCGAACTCTAGAAATGATAGTTACAGACGATGAAATAATGGAAGAAGTGGTGGGGTTTGTATGACACATCAGAACGGACCATCAAACCATCTAAATGTGGCCCATATGTTAGCTTCCGATCAAAATACTACCTCTCAGAGGGTACTGTTAAAACGACGAGCAAACTTGTGAAAAATGTTATAAATATAAGGTACCAAAAAAAAATAACGTTTGACACTCTCTAGAATTGAATGTGTTTAATAATCTTAGTCTTTTTAATGGCTGGTAGTTTGAATGCTACTTAACACATCCGCTATGTTGTGACCTCTATAGGAGTCATATAGCGCGGAAATGGTCGCTTTTATCTTTAGATCAACATATCACAATTCATGGTCCCATAACACGTATTTCTTCCACTTAATTGCCTCAATGCTCACATTTCGAACAAAAAAAGAAGAAAACTAACAGAATTTCGCCCGGTGAGATAAGACAGTATTCCTCAACCTGGCTTTCATGCTTGCATTTTTTCCGGATTTTTGTAGAAATTTTAAAAACTTAAATTTCGCCGTAAATTTTTGAAAGTTTGTAAACGTCTTTAAATTAAAAAACAATGTAGAAATATAGAATAGGACAAAGCCTCTGGTGTAAATCCATAAAGTTCTGTACTCCTGAAATGCTCTAAATACCGGGAAATGTCGCCTCTTATCGAAAAACCAGTTTCAACGCAAAGGTGTTGAATTTTCATTAACTGGAAGTGCTAACAAACTTCATCAATGTTAGAATAACACCCAAACTGTTGAAACATCACCTTCGTAAGGTTATAAGTCTTGTAGCCATTCCGAGAAATTTCCCATAAAAAATCGGGAACTATTCGAAGTACCAAGTTGTTCCTAGTTCCCTTATATGAAGAAGACTATCTCTACTACAATTTTAAAAATAAGTGACGATAACAACACCAGTCACGAATGTCAAAATGTCGCAACATACGACGAGTTTCTTATTCCATCGTAATGTAATAGACTACGATCCTATGAATATCTCTGACCAACTAAAATACCAATCAAGCTATATTTTTCAAAAGTTTTTTTTCTTAAATTCTGCTTTACAAAAAGTCTTTTCTTTTTGAATGAATCTTATGCTGTCCTATCAACCACAATGAAACCCGTTGAAGACTTTACGTTAGATACTTTTACGTTTTCTCAAGACGACGTGAAGAATTGCTTAGAGTTAGAGCAGGGTACGGCAAGTGTATACGCTAATACCTCTGTGAAAGAACACATTGACGTCTTTCCTTATCCCATCACATTGAAATCCGACTTACAATATCGATACTATATAATCGTTTACTTCTTCTATTTTCATAATACCGATCAGAAACATTGTAAAAATACGTCGCACTCATCTCTCGTCATTCACTATGTCGGAAAACCGTTATCGCTTATCAGTACAAACCATGATCCTAAGAAGCCCGAATTGGACTCTAAATGACAACATCGACTTGATGTTAATGGTTAGATGATGTAAGATCACCGGCAACTTATCGACTAACTTGTTTTCGGTGAAGGATCCTCTTCACTCATAAAGAAAAACATGAACGGAAGGTCTGCTCATGTTCAGCACCCAGATAACTGGATGATAAACACGATTCCCCGACTAAAATCTATTATGATATTTAAAAAATGCTTCCAAAGTCTCTTAAACGATTTACTGTGTAGTGTGTAAACTTTACCAAACAGTCCATGGTGAACGTGTTGATCGCATCAACTCACCTGAGCATTCGATGTGGTGTCTTCAATCTCTAACAATTTCACAGTAGTAGACATCTGGAAAAATGGGCTCAAAAGTCGAACTTCTTGAGTGGAGATGGAAGCCTCTAACATGGTCATACAATACACGGAAAAGTACATTCACATAAAAAAAGGAAACAACCACTCGACTGCGACGAAGCGAGCGACACGTTAAAGAAAAAATTCTGATGGAAAGAAAGTTATATCGAGTTAAAATGAAGTTGTGCAACGTCATACTTGTGCTCATAGAAAAATTATGAATCTTTGGATCATTTATCAAGCGACTCGGCAAATTACGTCGGATAGAAATTACTCGTCCCTGTCCATGGTGTACCGCTACACCGTACTGAAAGGTTTTGCTAGGTGTCAATCTGCTGCTCGCAAAACACTGTTCATTCCTCCGCAGAATTATCAGACCTAGAGTCTCCACTTTTCCCACTGTAATTCAGGAAAGCATGCGCCAAAGTGACTAAGTGACTATTACCGTTCAGCTGGGAACAAAATAACAAAGCTCTAACACCGTCTCTTCAAAGGTTAGTGAAGATTATGCTCAATCAGTTCAACTTAGAGGAAAAAAGCTAGAACAATGGGCATTCAGAGGTAACTAAAAGGTTCGGAAATATTAACCGTAGACCTAGAAAAGACACTAACCAACTAATGGACACAAAACTCTACCACGACCGACTTTCTATTAACCTCGGCATTGATCAAGTAATTTTCTTCGTATTTTTGCTGAGCAAACGCGAGGTGTTATTATTCTTTGTTCACGATTAAGCGAGGTGGTTAATCGGTGGTTAATTAATCTTGGTTTGGGGTTTCTTTGTTTGGTTATGGAGGCGTGTGGCCGAGTAGATTGCTATCAACTTGACCTTTCTAGGCTCTGAGGAAGGCGAAATCCGCCGAAACGTCAGCTTAATCGCGAACAAAGAATAATAACACCTCGCGTTTGCTCAACAAAAATACGAACAAAACTCTACGCTCCATCTTGACTGAGTGATCATTAAAGCACTGTGCAGTGCAGATGAGACCTAGGTTAACACTTCACCCATATGTTTTGAGCAGAGCACTCGACTCCTATCTAAATAGCTAGTGAATGAAATAAAAGGCCAAACTTCGTAGTTCTGGCTTTCTCCAGACGTACTATGTTTGTAATAGGGCGAATATGACCATGCTGAACATAAATAGGACGATCATTCGTTGAAAAGAGTTGGTGCCAGATGAATGTGAAAAATGGCGAAGGAAAATCCCAAGGAAATATAGATCTCTAGTCAATATGTATTCTTTCTTGATAAGCTTGCACGAGGTTGACAAATATATTTATTTTCGGCTAACGTTTCGACGTCTTCGTCTTCCTCAGAGCCGATGGTCCGAGTCGATGGTCCATGATTGTTGTTCGTCTCGACGTTGCAGCTTCGCCTTCGTGTCGAGCCAGGTCTTCCTCAGTGAGCCATCTTCTCGAATCGAATGAGGCATCCTCACTCAGTGATGCCCTCTTATACACGATGCTGATGGTGGATATATAATGGTAATGTCCGGTGGTAACAGCTTGTATTTCTTCCGGGCATACATCGTTGCGGACATCGTGCAGAAGTCGGTGTTATTATCAGCTAGCACAAAGCGTAGAAGTAATATTTCGAAACCGACTTTCTCTAAACGAAAATAAATATATTTATCAACCTCGTGCAAGCTTATCAAGAAAGAATACATATTGATTAGTCACACCGAGGTTTAGAGAAAGTCGGTTTCGAAATATAGATCTCTAGAAAACACCTATGAGGTGGGTATGCTTGCTTTTCGCTAGAGCCAAACAGCAGGCTACGCATTTCGGTGCGATTTGTATTGTTTATGAATGATTAACAATAACCGTAGAAATGATCCGAAAGAAATGGCTTAATGGAATGTTTGGAATGGGTGTTCTAGAGACATATCTATTCGCGAAGATGACTCTCAATCAACTCAACAACTATTTGAATGAATAGAAATCTGTACAGAGAGTTCAAATTAAAGTTTAACTAGTTCTTCCTGGTTGATACGAGTTTCTCTCCGTTGTCAAGTCTGATACGTTCCGCAGCCAAGATTCGGTTAATTCGGTATCAGAACTATCGTAACCGTATCACTCATCCTTTCATCGAGGGAACTGCTGCGGCATCTCTTAATTATATTATCCAAGTGCCGAAATCTTTCTCTTCTTTTGTAGTTTATGACATTATGCTGCAGTGAAGTTACTCGTTTTTTTTTTGAACTTGAACAAAACGAGGAAGAGAATTCCCTACGATAAACACCCAGATCAATTCAATGTAATCCGTTATCTGAACGACGACGTTCACCACATTGTTAAAATACTCTCCATCTGCCTACTAAGTTCGATTGGAGTTGAGCATATTAGTGACACTGGTCTCATGATAAACAAGGAGAACAAAGTAAAACATGAAGGCAGCAGTAGAAACCAAATTCTTTAAGGAAATATCAAATCATAACGTCAATAGAATAGACGTTTTAAACTGCATAGAATCTGGGATATCCAAAACGGCGCTTACTTTTGGATGCTGGCTGAGAAGCTCATAAAGTTAACGTAGAAAGTTTGGAAAGAAAAGCAAATCGATTTGATGTTAGACGAAGAACAACAACAGTTCGCCTACAAAGTGTTCTGTCTGAAAACGCGCACATAATGTTTTAATTGTGACCAAACAAGTTTGAACAAGGTACCGATGCGCCTTGAGTGCCTATTAAAGTCGTAAGCTTCTTCAAATACTTACCTATTTATTTAAATACCCCGTCCATGCGTAACGTACGAGGAGTCCTTTTTCTATTTGTTTCGTTATCTTGGAATTGTCATTCATGGAGATGACGTTCAAGTACTCGTTCGAATGCAAACAGAGAATCCTCAAACTTCTCTCCTCTGTGACGAGTTCAACGCTGTTCAAGCGTGATTTTACCTGAGAACTCAAGGTGCTAGAGGGTTTCCAGGTCTTCTCCACAGAAAATCACCGTCATCAAGTAGATAGACGTAAAGCTTGCTGCCTTGTGATTGAGAACTCTCCAGAAAAGTTCTTGTGGACGAAGGAGGTGGTTCCTGCTAGTCGGTGATCGAGCCATTAAGGACGATGTGATACGGCAGAACTTCAAGCAATAGTATTAAATTTTGCAAATTCATAAAACATTTTGCCTTGATTTTTCGAACGGATTACCGAGTCACAAAAGAGTGGGCATGTATACAACTGCCATTATGTTTATGAAAAGATGAAAAGTGAAGTGTGATTAGTAGATTACAAAAAGTGACTCCCCACTAACATCGGCACTGATCAATAGGTTATTGTGGCGTTCGCTGACCGTTATCGCTTATCAGTACAAACCATGATCCTAAGAAGCCCGAATTGGACTCTAAATGACAACATCGACTTGATGTTAATGGTTAGATGATGTAAGATCACCGGCAACTTATCGACTAACTTGTTTTCGGTGAAGGATCCTCTTCACTCATAAAGAAAAACATGAACGGAAGGTCTGTTCATGTTCAGCACCCAGATAACTGGATGATAAACACGATTCCCCGACTAAAATCTATTATGATATTTAAAAAATGCTTCCAAAGTCTCTTAAACGATTTATTGTGTAGTGTGTAAACTTTACCAAACAGTCCACGGTGAACGTGTTGATCGCATCAACTCACCTGAGCATTCGATGTGGTGTCTTCAATCTCTAACAATTTCACAATAGTAGACATCTGGAAAAATGCGCTCAAAAGTCGAACTTCTTGAGTGGAGATGGAAGCCTCTAACATGGTCATACAATACACGGAAAAGTACATTCACATAAAAAAAGGAAACAACCACTCGACTGCGACGAAGCGAGCGACACGTTAAAGAAAAAATTCTGATGGAAAGAAAGTTATATCGAGTTAAAGTGAAGTTGTGCAACGTCATACTTGTGCTCATAGAAAAATTATGAACCTTTGGATCATTTATCAAGCGACTCGGCAAATTACGTCGGATAGAAATTACCCGTCCCTGTCCATGGTGTACCGCTACACCGTACTGAAAGGCTTTGCTAGGTGTCAATCTGCTGCTCGCAAAACACTGTTCATTCCTCCGCAGAATTATCAGACCTAGAGTCTCCACTTTTCCCACTGTAATTCAGGAAAGCATGCGCCAAAGTGACTAAGTGACTATTACCGTTCAGCTGGGAACAAAATAACAAAGCTCTAACACCGTCTCTTCAAAGGTTAGTGAAGATTATGCTCAATCAGTTCAACTTAGAGGAAAAAAGCTAGAACTATGGGCATTCAGAGGTATCTAAAAGGTTCGGAAATATTAACCGTAGACCTAGAAAAGGCACTAACCAACTAATGGACACAAAACTCTACCACGACCGACTTTCTATTAACCTCGGCATTGATCAAGTGATTTTTTTCGTATTTTTGTTGAGCAAACGCGAGGTGTTATTATTCTTTGTTCACGATTAAGCGAGGTGCTTAATCGGTGGTTAATTAATCTTGGTTTTGGGTTTCTTTGTTTGGTTATGGAGGCGTGTGGCCGAGTAGATTGCTGTCAACTTGACCTTTCCAGGCTCTGAGGAAGGCGAAATCCGCCGAAACGTCAGCTTAATCGTGAACAAAGAATAATAACACCTCGCGTTTGCTCAACAAAAATGCGAACAAAACTCTACGCTCCATCTTGACTGAGTGATCATTAAAGCACTGTGCAGTGCAGATGAGACCTAGGTTATCACTTCACCCATATGTTTTGAGCAGAGCACTCGACTCCTATCTAAATAGCTAATGAATGAAATAAAAGGCCAAACTTCGTAGTTCTGGCTTTCTCCAGACGTACTATGTTTGTAATAGGGCGAATATGACCATGCTGAAGATAAATAGGACGATCATTCGTTGAAAAGAGTTGGTGCCAGATGAGTGTGAAAAATGGCGAAGGAAAATCCCAAGGAAATATAGATCTCTAGTCAATATGTATTCTTTCTTGATAAGCTTACACGAGGTTGACAAATACATTTATTTTCGGCTAACGTTTCGACGTCTTCGTCTTCCTCAGAGCCGATGGTCCGAGTCGATGGTCCATGATTGTTGTTCGTCTCGACGTTGCAGCTTCGCCTTCGTGTCGAGCCAGGTCTTCCTCAGTGAGCCATCTCCTCTAATGAGGCATCCTCACTCAGTGATGCCCTTTTATACACGATGCTGATGGTGGATATATAATGGTAATGTCCGGTGGTAACAGCTTGTATTTCTTCCGGGCATACATCGTTGCGGACATCGTGCAGAAGTCGGTGTTATTATCAGCTAGCACAAAGCGTAGAAGTAATATTTCGAAACCGACTTTCTCTAAACGAAAATAAATATATTTATCAACCTCGTGCAAGCTTATCAAGAAAGAATACATATTGATTAGTCACACCGAGGTTTAGAGAAAGTCGGTTTCGAAATATAGATCTCTAGAAAACACCTATGAGGTGGGTATGCTTGCTTTTCGCTAGAGCCAAACAGCAGGCTACGCATTTCGGTGCGATTTGTATTGTTTATGAATGATTAACAATAACCGTAGAAATGATCCGAAAGAAATGGCTTAATGAAATGTTTGGAATGGGTGTTCTAGAGACGTATCTATTCGCGAAGATGACTCTCAATCAACTCA